>JAPYZA010004484.1:0-13432 GCA_030522685.1 Eupelmus azureus | reverse complement strand
TTTTCCCAGTGACAATCTCGTGCATTTGTCATCGATTTTACTTATTAGCATCCGAATAATAAAAAATGATTACCCTCGAGAAAAAAGACAATTTTCTTTTACAATTAGGATATGCATTCGTACTGCACTTGCAAATTACTAATGCACTAAACAACCAAGTACACAGGAAATCCGCGCTCTTCCAAGAACTAACAGACGTAATAATTTACTTCACGTATACGATAAAACTTATAAAAATAATGTTATGTCATTACTAATATCAACAGCCATTTTACTATCCACAAGGCCAAAAAAGAACTCCAATCCCAATTCACAATTAAGCTCCATCACCTCAAAATCTCGTCAACGAACAATACTCGCGCAAAAATCTCGCCGAGAGCAGGCGCACGGAGGGACAAAAAAAGCAGCATAATAAGCTATACAATGGAGAGCAGAAGAAGCGAGAAAATAAAGAAACGGCAAGAGAAAAGAGCAACGCCGACTCGGAGAGGAAGCGCCCAGAGAGCGGATGTCATTTCGTGGTCGACTTATTTCGCCGGCCGCCTCGCACACTCCCTTAAAGAAAAAAGGCGCACATCACACACACACACATGAGTCGCGCATCCTCCTTTGTCATCGTCACAGAGACGCGATTTTTTCGCCAAAGAGAATACGCGTGTACCGGGCCTTTCTTTTCGGGGAGCCAGACGCTTTATAATGGATTGTACGTGTATGATTATAATGTCGTTTTCCCTTTTCGAAACGAGGCCGCTCCATCGGCGGAGGTGGAAGAGGGGGTTTTGATTGTCGGTTGCGATGCCGTGGGCAAGGTTTTTCTTCGACGCCTAATGAGATGGTTTCGGCTCTGGAGTTATGGCCGACGATTGTTAGACATTTTCTTTATTCGTGCTTTCGGTTGATGGAAAGGTTTAAGTGTTCGACGGTTACGTGCTTCTGCTACGCTGTTAAAGTAAAAAAATTTTTTTAAATATTTTGCTATTGTTGCGTAACTTATCTATAAACTGAATATCATTGTTTTTTTTTATTTGTAAACCATTGTTTTAGTTATTATATAATATCATATTTACATTTTTTTATTTCGTCTCTCATTGAACAATAAGATTTTTTTTATTGCCCAACAATTAACTCATTAAATACCACGCCTACAGTTAGTTAAGCTCGACTCATGAGTCGTGTCGTATGCAATGATTAACCGATGAGACTGGACATTTTTTTTGTACAGTATATCACTGTTATAAGAACATGTATTATTTGTGCTAAAAATTAAATTATAAAAAGCATGAGATTTATCGTTTCGTTCCTAGCATTCAATTTTAATTTATCTATTGTGATAAACGAATAATGGATTTTGTAATTCTTACTTAAGAGTTACTTATAGATCGTTCTACACAAGTGATATATAATTATACCATTCAGTTACCAAATCCCGTGGAACATAAAAAAACTGTATCGCGGAACCTGTGAATTAACTTGGGTTTGACCAAAAAGAATCAGTAATAAAAAATCATATTACACGTTTGTCGAAAATCGCAGCAGTAGCAGAATACTTTCCGATGATATTACGAAACAAAAAGTCGTTATTTTTCTTACATTTCAACTGGCCCAGTTCTCAAACTCTTGTACTCTGTAACAGTTTCATTTTGAATGTAATTCAAACATTTTGAGCAATAAACATTCTAAGAACGCAGCCTCCCAGCCAACGTCACGATTTGAATAAACATTCAATAAATTTTTCACGCTATACTATCAGTCACGTATTTCCACACAGCTGTCACATATCAAGCCTGAGTGAAAGTCCTACCTCTCAATATTATGAATATTTATTCTATCAAAAGCAATTCCCAGACGCCTCTCACAAAGCCCGCGAGCCAATCTCCCCGTCCAAATCTGCACCAGCCGCAAAAACATATCCCGTGCGAAATAGCAGCTTCATACCACAGGCTGTAAATCACGGCGCACACCTCCTCAAATCCGGGGACAACGAGCGCTAAGCACGTACGTACGCTTCTTGAATTGAATTATGCGCACGTACATTACCGTACGGACGTTCGTCCGCAGTGGCGGCCGAAATCGCCAAGGCCGCGCGGCACGCAACGTCTCAGCTAGCTCGAATGTTATGCGCCGGCGTAATGGCAGCCTTTATCATGCCAGCGTCTATTGCGTGGATTAGGAAGGCCAGGTTGGTGCGGTGCGGAGGTTGTAGGAACGATATAGAGGTGGATTGCGCCTTGGGATCGTGAGAGTGATGTGAGTGACTTTCGCTTTTGGACTTTGGGTTCATTGGACGTGATGTTTCGTCATTTTCTTTTGGATTTTGTTGATGGTGGAGCGAGTCTTTGGTGTTTTTTATATAATAAGGGAAATGAAATAGAACGGTTTAGTTTCGTATTTTGTTCATGTTAAAATTGTTTTAGCATTTAGTGAATTATTATCCTTTATTCGTGTACGTAATTTTACTACAGCAAGAGTACATTTTTGCGATTATTAATTAAAGTGCAAGGCTTTGATAAAGCGTGCTAAGCCGACGACGTAATTTATTCAAGAGTTCTTATACGTCGTTATAAATTATTGCCTCTTAAACTCAAAATGGAAGGTACTAAACAAGAGCAAAGTACACGCAAAGAATGCAAAGTAATAAAGACGATAACAGATTATCATAATAATAAAGTTACTTTTAATGCACAGTTGTTTTCTGAAATTTTAAACTACCTAATAAACAACTCTAACATTTAACATTGTAAATCTCAAATTTATGTTCTCTTTCAAGAAAAAAACAGTCTGTAACTTTCTATCCTATATATTATACAAAAATAAACCTTCACAATCATTCATCAGACTCTCCACATATGATGATAAGCCCCTCAGTCATCACCCACTATCACCTCTCGTCCAAATTTCAATCAAACCCGCCACTTCCAGCGTCAAAAACAGCGCGTTCTACCAACTTCGAGTCAGAATCCCCTACTCTCGAACACGTTCCCATGACCGAACGGAAAAAAGAGGCGCGAGGTAAAAAAAGAGGGAAGCGCGCGTGTAACGCGAAAAAAGGGCACCGCTTCGTTATGCCGGCTTACGAAATCTGAGATCTTCACGGTGCGCGAGCAGCGGACGTGTATAATACGAATACGAAAAAGTCGAAAAAAAAGGGAGAGAGATAGAGGAGAGACGGAATCGGTGGATCTCTGGTGCGCAATGACCGCGCACACACACGTCGGCCGGAAGTCTCGCGGGGCTTGCTTTTGCCTGAGCTATATGTTCCAAGTGCGTTTGAGTACGTGGACGAATTTGTTTGTAAAGTGATTCTGTTTGACTTCCCGGCTGCTTTGTTTATTGATTGGCCACGTTTTTCTCGCACGTTTTGTTTGCTTTCGTTGGAGATATTGATGCAAGCTATTTTCGATTAGTTAAGAACTGCGAGGTTGATTTGGAAGATCAAATATCCGTAAGATTAACGATGATTGCTCGATGGTCGTGATACTTTATACAACCGTAATTCAATCCGCAAAATCAAAACTAAAATATAGATAAATCATTTTTCAGGCTAATTTTGACTTCATAAAAACGCAAACATAAAAGAAAAGAAAAATGATTAGAAAAAAGCAAAAGCTTACAAAAACATGCACGAGCTCATTCAGCAAACGAACAAGAGAAAAAAGTCCAGCACTCCGTCCGTTCCAGCCCCACGCACATTTCCATAGTCGCACACATTCGCTTCCGGTCCGCAACGCGTATCATCGGCCCCGCTCGGCCTCGAAAACGCGCAGAGTCTACCTGGCGTGCTTGGAGAGCCGCGGCGCGGCGACCGGAAGAGACGTTGGAGCGCGACTCCCCCACCCTCCGGCCACATCCTGCCCTTAACCTTACGCTCTCTCGCGAGCTGCGCAATTTCCTTCGAGCGTTGCAGTTATGCGCCGCTCTTGCCCTTTGTGCGCGCGGCCGGATGGGAGGTTGAGCTTGGGATTTCGGCATGGGTTGGTGCGGTGGGAGATCCGATGATTGGATTACCGATGATTTCTGGATTCTATGGGGTTTTCTGGAGGGGGATTTGGGGTTTGGGAAGGAAGCGCTTATTTTTCGAGGCGGAGAGGTGTGCATAAGAAAGGATGAAAGTGCTTTTGTTGGTTGTATTTTGTATTTTTGAAAAGTAGGATTTAGTGGGATGTTAATGGAAAATTTATATAAATTGAAAAAGTTATATAAACATCAGTTAATTTATGAAAAAGGGGAAGCCAATATCAGTATCAGGAAATTAAATCTAAAGTCTTAGGAAATCATTACTATAACTTGCTTATATTTTAAATTATTTTTATTTTGCAAATGGTTTCCGACGTTTCAAGGCAAAAGCTTTTTTCAAAACGCGTACCGATATTTAAAAAAGCTTTTACAAAATCTGTCATAAGCTTCTTTATCCATATACAACTTTTAATGGAAGTTGAACCTTTGAAATTTAAAAACGTAAACTAAAAGCCATTTAAAAACTTCAAAAGAAAAAAAAACAAGATTTAAATGAAATAAGTTTAAGTAAAATACCGTCAACATATACACCTCTTACACAGAATTAAGTCTTCGTACATCCACCGAATACAGAAACTCGCTTAAGCAAAATGTCTCAGCCGAGCTGCACGCAGAAAAAACCCGCACAAGGTTCGAGCACATCTCGCAGAAAAAAACAAGCTCGCGTGTCGAATTAGTCCCACACGTAGGAGAAGAAAACGCAGAATCAGCGCATTAAACTCGCGCGCTATCGGCGATTTATCTTGAAAAGTAACACCCAGACGCGTTTCCTTCTCTCTTTCTGCATCCTACGCGGACGACTTGCACATTGCACGTATATACCTACGTGAGCGCAGCGTGTGTGCATAAGAGCGCGCGTCCTCCGCGCCGTCACGCCTTTAACGTAGTCGCGCATTGTTCATTTGTCATTTTGGGCGTAGCGAGAGAGAAGACGGAGAATTATAGGATGCTGGTGTGGAGGAGAGGCGAGTGTGAGGGCCGAGACGCCGTTATAGCTCCGAGTCTACTTTTCATTTATGGAGAGAATTTTTCCGATTCTTTTAAGGAGGTTAGCGTGGGTGCGCCGGCGGTCTGCCTTATCGGCCCTTGCGTTTTTTCAATTTGTAATCTGGGATTTGCTGTTTATGTAATTTTCAAATGCGTCATATGTTGTAATAAAATCTACGGAGATATATTTATTGGAAGTTCGTAATCTAATAAATGGAAAAGAAACTTTGCCAAAAAATTCTACTTTTGCTATACTTGTTGATATAATTGTTTCTATAAAACTTTTGATAAACATCAGCAAAAACTAAACGGAAAATTTCAAATTGAGTAAACGTATTCGCCCTCTATAGGTCATGATTCTAAAACTGAATCGAAACAAAACACGTAACATCAGTCAACTAAACAGAATATCCTACTTATCGACTGCAGTAAAGTTACCATCTGCTAATCCAACGCTATGTACCGACACTGTTACGAGTAGCTCTACATTACCGACGCCTCTTCGCTCGCCGATAAAGTAGAACTTCTAGCCCTTCGGCTCCTATCCAAATCGAAAGTCCAAACAGCTGCTGCTGCTGTTTCCAAGCTGAATCTCGCTCACAGAGGGTGAAAGTCGTCGTCATCTCGATGGCGGGAACATTGAAAGACAGCGACAGAGGGCACGTGGCCACCACATGACAGGACGTGGTAGTCAACCCGCTCTCGTCAAAACACATATTGGGGGCTTCAAAAAAAAAGGCTTGAAAGCCCTTTTAGTTCTGCCTCCGTCTGTCTCTTTCTCTCTCTCTGTCTCTCCCTCTTTCTCTTTCTCTATCGTGTACATATCCGGTATTCTGGCGCGCTTTTTCTTAGCCCGCAAAAACGTGAGACGGCGGCGGCCACCCGATGTAATTATGCGCTTACGTGTAAAGTGACAAGATTCTTAATTGAATTTCTTTTTTCAACGTGAGAAACTCGGAGGCGAAGTCTTTCAGGGGTCGAAAGATAGGCGCTACGAAAGAGTTTACTTTTCAATGGTGTTTGTCTGGTGAAATTGGAATGACGGAGTCGGGGTTTATTTTGGTTGGCCTGCGTCTGTATACGTAAAGTTCTATTTTAATTTCATTCGGGTTGAAAATTAAGTATAGGGAGTGATAATGTAAGATGTTAAAATAGAATTGGAAACGGTTTAAAGAGTAAAAAACTTATCCTTTGTGTTTATAAAATTTATTAACAAAACGTCTATCAGCGCGCAGAACGAATTCAATTTTAGAAAATGGAAGAATCGAAACGAATCCCAAACGAATAAGCGTTTCGCTTTTTTTTCCTGAAATTGCGTCATAACAAACCCGACGTATCCTTTTCGTTCTCTCTCACAAAGTTTCACTCGAAAAGCAAACATTACCATTCGCGAATACGCAATAGGACAAATATACGGACGCAAAGTCCGACAGATATAGGAATGCACAGGAGAGCGCGCGCCCGAATAACCAAGCGACCGCTCGGAGGTAGAATAAACTGCGACGTTTACGTTTTTACGGAATCCTTAATCCGCGAATAGGCGCTGCATGCGAAATTGAAATGTTCGCCAAAGCTGCGGATTTGTATATTTCGAGGATTTGAAAAGGGATTTTACAAGATTGATAATAAACATGCCGTGAAAGAATTTAAACTGCGAATACTGGGTGCGAGTAAATTGTTAAACAGTATTACATTGAATTCTAGCAACTCTTTTATTGATATATACTGAATAAAGCCTGATCAAATCACAAATTAAACACAATACTTTTACTTCAATTTATTTAACAATTCAAGGATCGACTACACCTTAATCGTCATTAACTCAACAATCCCCGTCCGCTCAGAAACATTAAACACGCCCTATCTTCTCCATCATTTCGATTTCACGTATATACTTCCACTCACGGGTGAACTCCCGAGTTACGCCGATGCACTGCACCATACGCACATCGGAATTCGAAAGTCCGTGCGGCACAACAAACACGTTATGCGCTCGCGCGTTTGTGTATTATCAAACGTGCCGGGCACGCGATATGCAGCAGCAGCAGCTGGCGGCGCGCAATCGCCTCGCCTTGACTTGATTTTCAGCTCTGCGCGGGAGGCTGAAGCCGCTTTCTGTTCCGAGGAGATGCTAATGGTTTTTCGTAATGCTTTGTCCGAGATTCGATGGGTTTTGAATGGGGATTCGGATTTGTTTTGAGTTATTATCGGCTTGTTGATGGATTTGTTTTTTTAATGGGCTTCTTTACATATTTGTGGGTTTTTCTTTCAGCGGAGTTGAATAGCTGTCTGGAGTGAGATTTATTGTGGAGTTCTCTGGGTGGGATCAAGTGTATTAAGATTTTTATCGGATAGGGAAAAATTGGAATCAAACCGAGTTACTTATTAATTATAACGATAAATTAGCTTTCTCTAGAGAGCTGAACATTCTTATTCATTAGCGCTTTATTTGATCTTTTAAAAGAGCATGTATAAATATCCGTTCAAATGCTCGCGCAGAAATGAATTACTGCGTATATACCAATGCGCTGCGCTACTTTTACTCTATCTCCCGGTATAAACTCCGGAATTACGATATAATAAATTAACTCAATGCTCATTTTCCATCGCTAATTATCCCATTTACATTTATGCATCAGCCGCCTGTTTTCAGAAAAAACAAACGGAATAGAAATCTCCGACTCCGTCCAATAAAAATAAACCTCCTTCTTTCGAGACCACAAATAAAAGCGCGCGCTCTCGAACGGTAGTGCGCTCACTCGAACGCTCAACAGAAAAATCGGACGCGCCTCGTTGTCGCGCCGACAATAGGCTCCCCGCGCAAAAAAGTAAGCGATGAAAAAAAATCGACGACTCATCGAGCGAGCTTTTTCCTGCACCGCCTCCCCTAATTGATGAGCTACACGCGATCCTAATCGCGACGTAGGTATAAACAAGATTAGCGGCTGAGAGGAATCCGTTCGCGCGCGTGACTGGCAGAGTCGCGTGCTGCATTTTGTTCTGGCCGATTGTGCGCTGGGATTCGCAAGCTGAGATGACGAGGCAGTCAGTGGAGTAGGCGACGTAACGGGATCGGGGAGAGAATGTGGGATTGGAATTGCTATTTTTTTTGGATAAGTTTTGGGCTGGATGAGTGATTTTTGTGAACGGAGTTGATTGTCGGGGATTGGATTATGTAAGGTAGTGCGATTGCTGGTTGGATATTGGAGGTTTTGATCTGATGGCTTGGTGGAAATTGATTGTAAAGAGATGTGGAGTCATCGGGGTGATAATAGATTCTTGTAAAGTCTGTTATTATGAATAACAGCTTTGAGATTGTCGGGGACATTACTTATAATTAGTCAACGGATAATATTCGGATCAGCGGTTATACATAATTGAAAGTAAAAAAGCACGTTTTTTCCAATGGTGATTAAATCTAATACTTTTACTGTTAAAACCAAAATGTAAAAAGTATTTATTAATTAAAAAAAGGACGATATTCAAATTAACACGAAAAAACTCAATTCGTTGAAAATTCAATAATAATCTAATAAAGTAGAAAAGTTATTAAAACTGCATCAGCAGTACAAAGCTTAATCCCACCAAGGCTTCACCATCATTAACCCTCCACAATTTTTTAAAACTCGTGTAATCCTCGCTCGCGGTCACTGAAATCCATGCGCCTCGATTTTTCATCGGCCGACGGCAGCAGTAAGCGCTATAGTAGCCCGGCGCGACGCGCGATCCGTAATACTTTAAACCGATTTTTTCTCCACACTTCATTTTTCTCTCGCTCTATACGCGGGGAAAATTCCGTACCGGCGGAGAGGGGGAGAGACCGTGAAAAATCAGACTCATCCATCTTGGAGTAGTTTTCGCGCGGGCTGGGGAGAAACTAGAAAAAATCGAGCGTGCTTTATTGGTCATTATATCAAATATTGTGCAGGGTAGATATGCGATCTTTTAGAAAAAGAGAAGCAGGATTCGAATGACGAAGCTACGATGCGATTCGACTCGCACTCTGCTATACACACCGCGACTCGGAGTGTCTTTTTATTTTCGGCTCGCGTTATTTGACACATTTTTTTCGTTTTGCATTATGGAAATGAGCGTGAGTATACATGATGGAGAGTTTGTTGTCGCTGGTGCCTCGAGAGACTCGGCGCGGAGGCTGCATTGTGGCGAGGATGAGACGCAGGTTTTTTTGTTCGCGTTTTTGAGGGTAAATGCACGAGGTATTCAGGTGGGGATTAATTTGTAATGCTTGTTGTTGTGTGTGTTTGAATAAATATATACGAGAGGAGATTTGCATAAGAAATCGAGATTGATGATGAGGTTGCGTTACACGAGGAGCAATGCAAAAACTTTGTCCGGATCTAATTGCGTTCGGCAGTTTGTAAAAGCTGTGTACATTTCCAACGTAAACGAGGCATTAGTTAGCGCTTTATCGTGGGAATGAAGGATTTGCATTTCCGATTCTCTTTTTTTATCATTATTCTAACTGAAAATTAAAATGATTATGCCGAATTGAAAAGGCGAGGAAAATCAATATTCCGGCTTTCGACTGAATGCTGAGTCGAGGCATTGAAATTATAACTTTACTTCTCAGAACAATCGTTAACGAATATTCTTGAAACAACTATTGAAAAAGTCCATTTTTATTTTGCTTCTTACAAATTTTAATAAAACTTCAGACAAAAAGAAATTTTCCACTGAAGATTATGAAATTATCATAATTTTTATGCTCTTTAACCCTAATTATCTCTTGACATAGACCAAAAATAGACTTTCACCCCATTAAACCTAACGACCTTGCATTTTAAGCATTCAATAACTAAACATCTCCCGCTACGACCCGCCCTCTTACTTAACCCCTATACCTCAAGAAAAACTCCTTCAGTCGCGTGGCGTACCCCCCTCTCATCGACCTATCCTAATTTCTCTAAGAAACAGGCCACCCTTGAAACATTCCAAAAGACAGCTCGTCATAAAAAGAAAGGCCATTATATTAATTAAATTAGCCAAAGACGCTGGCCAACTGGGCTCGCCTCACTCGTTTTTTTTTCTTCGAGTGCCCCGCTTTTCCTCGAGGCGCGCTTTGATCAGCCGAGCGAAGGAAAAGCCGGAAGACGATAACGACAAAGCCGAGCGCGACACCCGCTCGCTCGCTAATTCGTAACGCGAGTTGCCGTTGGGCTTGTTAGTAGGTGGGTGGATGCGCCTACACAGGTAGGAGCCCTCCGAGCTCTTCCGGAGTGGCCCCCTTCTGAGCGTCCGGCCTTCTACGCGAGTGCAGCTCGGCAGGAAGAGGAGGAAAGAGAGATGGGCTTATAAGACGTGAATAAGGACTTTTTTGCCGCTTTTACGAATTTAAGTGGGAGTTGGAATTTTTTTCGATAAAGTCAGCTGGATTTATAAGGTTGCGATCGTCGCGTGAATGTCGTGGATTGTGCCCACCGAGCAGTGGTGAAAATTGCTATTTCAGTTTCAAAGTTTTCTGTTTTGCGAGAGGTGGTAATGGGATTTTTAATTAAAAATTCTTGATTTATTGTTTGTCGCGGAAAAATTTAAGAGAATAATGCGAGTCATTTTTTCTAAAGCTTTTACAAACCAGAACTCTTTGTTACATTTTTAATGAAAAGCCGGCTTCTATTAGCTTATCCGTTTAATAATGACTAAACTTTTGGCTTGAAATGTAGCTCAGTTCGGAAGTTTCGGAAGAAAACTTCTGAGACTTATGACGCTGCACAACAATCTTCCATTAAATATGAATCTGCTGGAAGATCCCAGCCTACTCGGGTCAAATTCTGTTAACTTTCTCCAACAAAAGGCAGCAGAAAACCACATTACAAGCTTCCGAATCATCATTCTCCCATACGAATCTCACCCATTTAAACCACTGTCCACTCCCATAAAATCACAATCGAAAATCAATTTTTCGCCCGAGCTGCCAAGCGCTTACTTTTCATACGCGAGCACAATAGCCCTCGCATGACTCGAAAAAACTCCTCTCCGGGAAACAAATCCCCCGGAAAAAAAAGAAAGGAAGGAAACACTCGGAGGAAATAAAAGATGCGTAAGAAACGTGACTAAGTCGATTTCCCGAGGGCGTGTTGTGCCTTTATTACAGCCCAGAACGAGCGCGAAAGAAAAGCCGAAACTCGTATTTAGCGAGAGCTCGCAACACAGAGGAGCGAAAATGAAAGGAGAGCGAGGAAAGGAGAAAAAAAGGGTAGGCGGTCTTACCTGGCTGAAGTACGGCGGCAGCACGCAGCGCTGGTCGTCGAGGCGCGAGCTCTGCACCCTCTCGAGCAGCTCGAATAAATCCTGCGTCGGGCCCTGCAAGCAGCAAGAGAGAGAGCGCTTTAATGCTTTTTTCTCTCCTTCGTTTTCTTTATAGCCGGCGCTTTTTCTTTCCTAATTAATGCGCGCACGAGCTCTATGCAGCTCGTGTCGTTTGTTGGTTCTTTCAGTTTTTTTTTTCTCTTACTGCCGGGAGAGTACAGCTGGCCTTTATTAAAGACCTAATGAGATTTCAGGCTTGACTCGCGGAGCTTTTATTTCCGAACGTTCGACTGTGACTCGCGACTCTTTGCCAGGAAATGCAGTTTGTTATTGGCCACGCGGAAGGATTTGCGTTAAAATTGAATTAGCTGCGCTGGACTACGCGTATTATGTTCTTTCAAAGGGACAGTGACAAGATTTACTTTGCAATGCTTTTTATGATAAATATTTGCATGGATAATTGTGTTTACTATGTGAAAACACGTGTTTTAATCAAATGAAAACCTTTGGAGTAAACAAAGTTATAATGAAAATGTATGGGGAACAATTAATCACTAAATCCTGTTTTGATGAAAAAATTAATATTAATTTGGTAAAACTAATCGAGAAAATGAAACACTGTAACCTAATTCAACTACCTTCTCCCTATAGCATTAACCTTAATTACGTACTGAAAGACCCTTAGGCCTAAGCTAAATATTTTAAGGTAATGATTGTGGTTATAAAAATCTTAGAATTTTTAAAACTGATATCGTTTATTTACAATTAACAACAACAACTTTTTACGCGAAACAGCGCTATAAATTTCAAAACTAAATCTATCAAGATCAATCGCAACTATAGTATTTATATTAACAAAAAATTTGAATTCCACGCGCTTAATTCGGCAGCATACATCGATCCGTTTCGAGAAACTGGATCCCCGAAGCGGCAGAACCAACAAACGCGCGCTTTGCGCTCGGGGCAATTACTTAATTGATACGAGCAGGCCTCTCACCTTGAGCTTGTCGGTGCTCCTGGCATCCTGGCGATCCTCGGCTCCGGGACTGCTACGGCGCGCTGCCTCCGTCTCACAGTAGACCGACTGTTCGAGTTGCTGCCTCCTGCAAACATAAAGGTAAATGGTTGGATTACACAGGTCGAGGTATTTTCATTACGGCTTACTTTTGTACTATTGCTATCGCTTGTGGTAAGCAGTGGGATTTGACTCAATTATTTTATTGATACAAATTTGAGGGCGTTGGGATTACAATAAAATTTTGGCTGAAATAAATTATAATTATATTTGGAAGCTTTTAGCATTTTTCGTAAAATGCCATAATTAAATTATGCAATTTTTATGGCTTGTAAACTTAAATTTATTAATGAAAATTTTTATGTTTCATTCAACATTTCAATAAATGAAAAGATAGAAAAAATTAACACACTTAACAAGAAATTTGAACCTAGCCATCGTAATTCTTTTAGAATACACATTTTCAATTGCGCAATCGACAAGGTATTACGTTAACACTACTACAACGTCAACATCCCAACGCAACCCCAGAAATAAATTTTCCAAAGAATCTTCTTCCGCTTCTTTCACAAATAGCGCAGAACATTAAAGAAGCATCAAACCGTCCCCTTTCGAAAAAAATACGAGGCGTCGACTTAATTGCCCGCACGCGCATCGTACATCTACCCATACAGTCAGCGCATAAGGGCGGAAGATAAATTTTGGAAGATCCCCCGTTAACTCAGCACCGGACAGAGATACGAGTTTAAAGACGCGAGGGGGAAAGCGAAGAAGAAAAAGCGCGCGCATCGTACAAGCTGGTCGGACAGATGCACGCACAGAGTCGTATATATACAGAATAATGGACGCACGCGGGCAGCCGAGATTTTTGTCTTCTTCTTATTCTTCGGCACGCGTGAATGGGACAACTCGAGCTGGAGAGTCGTATGCTTCTTTTTTTCTCGGCGGTTGGGGTGCGGGGGATGTTTTCTTGTGGTTCGCTAATGGTGCGTACTTAAGGTATATAAAAAGGATTTTTCTCGAGAGGATGCAGATTTGTCAGGCTATTGTTGAGAGTGGCGAGCGTCGGTGGTGTGTAGCTGGGTGTAGTATTTGGGTGTTGGCACAAAGGGAAACTTGAGGTGTGGGTTTTTCGTTTTTTTTTTGCGG
>JAPYZA010004483.1:0-13297 GCA_030522685.1 Eupelmus azureus | reverse complement strand
GCTGCATTTTGAAGCCATTTGAACGACCTTTCATTTGAACCCTTGAACGCGCCAAAAAAATTGTGCAAAGGGTTGAAATCCAACCCCTTCAGTATTTAGACTTTTTTTCTCAAAGCCCAGCCAAAAAGGCGGTTTCATTCTCGAGCAGCCTATATTATGTAGAGTGGATTCCATGATGCAATCGTCACACTTGAGTTTTCAATTTTTTGAGGAGCGTTTTCAAGGACGATCACTGATTTTCGGTGATTTTCATATGCGTTTAGAGTACGAGTAAAAAATATCCGTTGAGAACAAAAATTCTAAGTATACTAGTGTATGTAAAGTTAAAGTTTAAATATACTTTTATACTTACATAGGCGACGAGAAACGATACTTTTCACTGAATTATGTAAAAAGACTTTTTAGAATGATGATAATATTAGACTATTAGAACATATATTAGAAAGCAAAAGTTAAATTGTATATTGATATTGTGACGGCGTATTATTGCATTTGATTTTAATCGTCATTTTAATAACATTATTTTGGAATCATAATTTTTTTACTATTATTTTTGTAATATTATAATTAAAATCATAATTTTCAAAAGAGTTTGAAGAAATTGAGCAGCGCACTGCTCTTGGTGAATGTCTTTAGGTAGCTACGACTTATCTGCAGCATATATCAATATTAAAAATTGTCGTATAAGCAAAAAGTTATCAGTATTATGCTTCTCAAAACGCTAGCAAAGCCCGTACTTATTTTTTAATATAAAACAAGTGAATCATGCTCTGAATAGTTATTTACATACCTAATTACAGTTTTAAAATTTATTTATAGCTATCTGACTTATAAATGATTTTTAGTAGGAAGATAATGGCTATTATCGAGACTAGAGTCAAGCGTTTAAAGATTAAAAAATGTAAAAATCTCCTATGAATAGGATTTTTTTTATCAAAATTACGAATTTCGTATTGTCGGTTATTTAAAAGTTGAAAAATTTTAAAATAGTTAAATTTTATTTTTCTAAAAAATAACCAATGAGCAGTCGGGCAACGGTGGGACAAACGGTTTTTCTCTTCACCGATTGGCAGCCAATGGAAAGCGCGCCAATTTGGCGGGAAAAGGTAGAATTTGCAGGCACTGACGCGCTCGCGCGCCGGCGGCGCGCAGCTCATTCCCGCGCTGCTCCTGCTCTTGTGTATATAGTCGCTGTCGCCGGCCCCGCGAGTCAGCGGTTCAGCGGAGCGTCGATTTGAAGAAAGCTGCTCACTCTTGTTTTTCATGGTAAACCCAGCAACTATAAGAGGGCCCCAAAAAATCTTAACTTTCTGAGAGAAAGAGAACGTAACTTGTAAATAGGATGGACATACCGGGATCGTCGATGCCGTCGTCGTTATCCTCGACTTTGAAGACCAATTTAGTTAAGCCGATCGTGCCGGTCATGGGTCTCAGCCGAGAAATCATCGATCCCTCGGAAGATTCCGGATTTTCTAGCATATCTCATGTCTCAGGTGAATAATTTATTGCTTTACTTATTACACCTACCTACAACTTTACTATTTTTCAACTTATTTAATCATCTATAAAACAAAGGAGCGCACAGCGTGCAAATCGTTACGACAAAATTTTACCTACCAGCTCGACCACAATCTTTCCCATTTTTTTCACTCAAACGCATTTCTGAGAGCCCTTTTTTCTTTAATTTTATTTAATCATTTTTTATTTTATTTTTAATCCCTATCTAATCCCTCTCCCTTATACATTAAACAATAATAGTTCTCTCAGACATAATCTAATAAGTTGCATATTCAGTTTTATGTTTATTAATTTTTATTTCTAGATCCGCCTGTTGCTGCAGAATCAACCATAGGAGATGGCGTCAAATTTGTAGATCCAAAATTGATAGCCCAAGAACGTCTCAAAATAGAGACGATTAATAAAAGAAAAGTAGATCCTGAACTGTTATTAGAAAAACGTTTAGCTCAAGAAGCTTATGAAAAAGAAATTCAAGAAAAACAATACAAACGATTGATGCATTTGCTTAGACAAAGTAAAGCTATGTCCAATTTTATTCTAAATAAAGTACCTACAAATATGAAAAGAAAAGATATTTCTAAGGAAGAGGATGATGCACCTCCTCTAAAGAGAAGCAGAAAAGCTAAAAACAAAACTTCAAAAAAAGTTGAGAAAAACTCAAAGGTAACTGCAAATAATATATTTTAATCCTTGATCTACATACAGTGTTTGTGAATAGTTAGAGAAAACATTATCAAAATAAACTTCAATAAATTTTTTTATTATTACAGAAAATTAAAAGTGGAAGAAAAAAACTTAATCTAAGCGAGGATGAAATAATTGATGAGTTAGCATCTATTTCAGATGAAGATGAAACTAGTGAAAAAAGTGAAACAAAATCTTTAATTAATTTTGTAACACCTAAATACTTCAAAGGTGAATTACGAGATTATCAAAAAGAAGGTGTTGATTGGATGAAACTGTTGTATGAAAATGGGTTGAATGGAATCTTAGCTGATGAGATGGGTTTAGGAAAAACAATTCAAGTGATTGCTCTTTTTGCTCATCTAATAGAAAAACAAGTACAGGGACCATATATGATTATGGTGCCATTATCTACATTAGCAAATTGGGAATCAGAATTTGAGCGTTTTGCTCCACAACTACCTGTTGTTGTCTATTATGGAAACACACAAGAAAGAATGTCCCTTAGATCTAAGTTGTCAAAAAAAGTACGTGTTTCAGGAACATATAGCACTTATCCCATTGTGCTCATGACATATGAAATGATACGGTTTGATGCAACTTTTCTTCGTAAATTTAATTGGAGATACATTGTTATTGATGAAGCCCAAAGAATTAAAAACTTTGAATGTCAATTATTTAGGTAAATAAAATTAATATTTATTTAAAATCATATGTTTATAAAAATGTTAATGCTATAAAGTATTAAATTGTAAAATAATATATTTTTATAATTTTTTTTTTTTTTTTTTAGGATCGTAAAGTCATATCAAGCATTTAATCGTTTACTCTTAACTGGTACACCACTGCAAAATAATTTGACTGAACTATGGTCTTTATTGAATTTTCTTTTGCCAGATATATTTAAAAATCTAGAAGTTTTTCAGTCTTGGTTTGATGCTAAACAAGTTCAAAATGAAGAAGGAAAAGAAAAATTATTTCAACAAGAACAAGAAAAACAAGTTTTAGCAACATTGCGAGAGATACTGCAACCTTTTATGTTAAGACGAATAAAAGAGGATGTGTGTCCTGATATTCCACCACTCAAAGAAGTCATGATATACACACCATTAACATCTATTCAATTTGATCTTTATTCAGGAATTCTCAATAGAGATCTCGATAAACTTACAAAAACCGAAAAAGAAGTTGTTTTTAATATTAATGGAGGAAGACCTAAAAGAAAATGTACCCAGAAACTTGATCTAGATGAATTTTATCATTTAAAAACGGCTACTAATGCTTCTGATCTTAATGCATCTGAACTTAAAATGTGGAATAAATTTACCAATGTTACTGAAGAAAATGTTAATTACCTAATTCGACTAAGAATGACCAATCAAGGTAAGTATTGTTGATATACAATCATTTGAAAAATTTATTATGAATTTGAAAGTAAGTAAAGTATTTTTTTTCTAGTTATGATGTACAGACATGTGGTAAATCATCCCTATTTAATTCATTATCCCATGGATGACTGTGGTTTAGGATTAATTGATGAAAATCTTGTTAAAGCTTCTGGTAAACTACTTGTGCTTGATTCCATGCTTAAAAAACTAAAACTCGGTGGCCATAAAGTGCTTTTATTTTCTACAATGTCAATGGTATTGAACATCATAGAAGATTATTTATTTATGCAAGAATATCAATATGTAAGGTTAGATGGAAATGTAAAATATGAAGATCGCAGGATTAATATTGATAAATTTCAAACAGACGATGAAGTTTTTTTATTTTTGCTTACAACGAAAGCTGGGGCTGTTGGTTTAAATCTCGCAGCAGCTGATACTGTCATAATTTATGATAGTGATTGGGTAAGCCGAAAAACATTACTAAAAAGTGTTAGTTGATTTAAATTTCTATGGTAATTTTAATAATATTAAAAATTGTTTTAGAATCCTCAAAATGATATACAAGCTATGGCACGTTGTCATCGAATTGGACAAACAAAACCTGTTGTTGTATATAGGCTTTGTACTAAAGGTACAATTGATGAAGAAATGATAAAGCGCGCAAATGCTAAAAGGTTTCTTGAAAAAGCTGTAATATCCAAAGAAGGTGCTTTAGTGCAATCTGAAGAAGGTCTTCTGAAATTAAAGAAACTCTTAGAGGAAGATACATTTAAAGTTGTAGATTCAAAAAATGAAGGTAAAGTTTACTTATCTTGATAAGTTAATTACAAATGTATAACTGATAAATAAATAACTAATCATAACTTTTTAACCAGTTTATACAGAGGCTGAGTTAGATGATTTGCTGGACAGAAGTGATTTAATGATACAAGAAAAAAAAGACGTCACTGAATCACAAACCAACAATAAAAAAATATTAAACAATTAATTATTTAATATTTTTTTATTTCATTGACTTCAAATCTATGTTAATTAATTTAAAAACTTAGTTTATATTTAAAATTTTGAAAAAGTATTAATTTTTTAGATTTAAACATGTCCAGAACAAAGTTTTTGTATTTGTGCTATTTATAAAAGTATTTTGTTAAAACATGTGTAAGTGTCTAGTTTTGTTTAATAAAAAATGGAATTAATAAATGTTCATTAGAATTATTTATTTTTTATTTCTTATTTAAGTTTATAATTTATTTAGCCAATTCATACATGTTTCAATATTAAAATAATTTTAAATTAAATAATTGTTTTTTTGTTTTTAATACTAATTGTATAATCAATTTAAACATATTTTCCAAACTATTTTAATTGGAGAATTCAATACACATTTATAATGATTTATTAAATCAATAATTGTACAGATTATTATAAAATCGATAGAATTTTGTTTTTCGCATTTTAAAAAATTAAGGGAAAACATTAAGACAAAATTAAAAAAAGAAAAGACAAAGTTAAAGTTAAGACATTTAAATTTAGGAAAAACTTTATAGAAAAAATTTATTTGCATTATTACGAGATCTGATTCATGTATCAAAAAATTTTCAATGTACTAACAGAAAGTTATTTTTGCAATTTTATTCTTTTTCTAATCAATTATAAAAATTTTATAAAAAAGCCATATATAATTGGTCAATATTTGCGAACAATGTGAGTAAATAAATCTTATACTTTATTATAATATTTTGTTTTAAATATTTAAAGTCACGTGTGACCTAATATAAATATATAATAGTCAATTTTTTGTTAACTCATTGTTTTTATGTAATTATTATCAAATAACTATACTACTAAATAGTATTATATACTACTAATAAATACTCTACGAGCATACTAAATCTGAATTACTATTAATCTATAATTTAAATATTAATTTTTATCGTTTTAATTATTAGTATTATTCAATTCAGCAATTCAGTATCCAATTTAAAAAAAAATAAAAGTTTTAAGATTTTTAAATTCAAAATAAAACGATTTTCCCGCTGTAAATTTTCTCTTTTATTTTCATAGCTGATCAGATAATTCAAATAATGTATAACAAATTTTCACTGTAAACGCCGTAGCTGATAAATATATTTTTTTTTAAATAAGTAAATAATAGTGTTGTTAAAACATAATATAAGAAATATTTGCATGGCCCATATATGAGCCATAAAAAAAAAGAAATTTAAGGGTATATAAGTATCTATTGTTAATTTTAAATACGAAAAAAGAAAATTTTATAATTTGAAATGTTTAAAATTATAAAAAAGAAAGAATTTTATTAGTGCTTAAAACAATAATTGCTCACATATTTTCTGAGTTAAAAAAATTTCATAAATTTGGATGAAAAATAAATAAAAGGCAATATTTTTCAATCCTGGCGGACACTTTGCTTTCATAGCATGTAGCCGTAGGTACAGATGGCATATTTCACGGAAAAAAGTCATAAGAGTTCGTTTATTTTAAGTTACATGAATTTATGATTGTACAATTTCATGGGCCATGCCGGCATGCGCTGTGAAAATTCATAGGTCATATATGGGCCATGCCGGTGTGAAAGTGTTTAAACGGATTCGCAGCATCCTGTTATCAGAATCTTTATAGAAGAATTTCTTTGCATATAGTGCAGTGGCATACCAAATCCTAGCATGTGACCCCGGCAAAAAAAAAGAAAAGAAAAAGAAGGATTACTCTAATAACGTAGAGTAATTTAATTTTATAATTTAAATACAAGTCTTATAAAAATCATAGTTATTCTTCCACTTAATCAAATACGAGTAGAGAAATTTTAACTAAGTTTTAATTCAAAATAAAACGATTTCCCGCCATTAATTTTCTCTTTTTTGTCAGCCAATCATATTGGCTTTTCAAGGACTTCGCAATACATCCTGTTATCATTATTCTTTAAATCTTTAGAGCGTTTCGCTGGAATTCGAAAACGGAGTTTGTAAACTCAAAAATAATTGTTAATAAACAAAATCTTTGAAAGAGATAATTTTGTAATATGGTAAACAATCTTTTATTGGAAATATCTTTTATAAAATATGTGTAATCATTCAAGAATCTAAAAAATTCATTTTAAATTTGTTAATATACTTATTCAAGATAAATTATATTCAATTTTTTTTATGTTTCATTTACATTTTATTTACAGCTGACAGACAGAGAAAGACAAGAAGACGAGATATTTGCTCTTCAAAGTATTTGTGATTCCAATGAGTTTAGGTGCCTCAAAAAAACAAATATTGAATGCTTTTTTTCAATATCTTGTTACTTAATTAGTGATAAATTATTACTCAAGTACAGTACAAATATTAAAGACAGATCAAAAGAATTGTACATAAAACACTTGCCACGAATTCGACTTTATGTTCAGCTCCCATCTAACTACCCATCAACAAGTGCTCCAAAATTCCATTTAGCTATCAACTGGTTACCTCCCTGGGAAGTATCTTTAGTATGTCAAAAGCTGGATGAATTGTGGCAAGATTATAAATTTAATGAAATTCTTTATATATGGCTGGAATTTTTGAAAAATGAACTCTTAAATTATTTTAATGTAAAAAATACATTAGAAGTATCTTATTTTTTTGAATTGTATAAAAATCCAAGAAACAAATTTTTGTTAGAAGTTCTTGAATGGTCCGACAGTAGAGTAGTTTATGGAGGCTTATTTTTGAATCCTCTTGAAAGATTATTAGATTATAATGAGCTTGGAGAAACAATTGAATTTGAAACAAATGTACAAACATGTGGTATCTGTTTTATGATGTATTCTGGAAAAGTTTGCGTAAGAGTAAGTCATTGTAATCATATTTTTTGTAAAGATTGCTTAGTACAATTTTTAGCTATAAAAATTGATGAAAGAAATTTAAATGGTATTAAGTGCCCAGCATTTAAATGCAAAATGTATTTAGAAACTAAGCAGATTCAAGAAATTTGTACGACAGATATGTTTGAAAAATATAACAAGTATTTAACAGAACTAATACTAATAACATCAAGAAATTTAATGTATTGTCCTAGAAAACTATGTCAAGCACCTGTTACTATAAATGATGGGGAAAATTTAGCTTCATGCTCTATATGCGATTATAATTTTTGTGTCTACTGTTCTAAGGTAAATAGATTTATTTTTATAATTTATATAATAAATTAATTTATAAAATAAAATAAATATAAAATAATATTTTTATTAATATAATAGACTAAGTAATATTAAATGATTTGTAGCTTTATCATGGTGTCACTCCTTGTGACTTAGATACAGAAAAAAAACTTCAAATTATTAAAGCATATAGAAAAGGTGATAATGTTCAGAAAAAATTTTTAGAGAAAAAATATGGTAAAATTCAAATAAGAGAACTTATTGAAAGGCAATTAACAAATGAATATATTAAGGTACTGCATATAATTTAGCATTATTTTTTCAATATAAATTTAAATTTATATTAACGCATTTTTTTTATTTTTAGGAAACTACAAAAATTTGTCCCACATGTGGAATACTAACAACAAAAATTTCTGGATGTAACCTTATAAAATGCTTACGTTGTCATACTAGTTTTTGTTGGGTTTGTAATTCAAAAATAATATCTGAAGATACGTACGATCATTTTAAATCGACTAAAAATGGACCATGCTTTGGTCGTTTATTTGAAGGTGTTGACGAATCTGATGAATTTCATAATTTTATGAATGATTTTGAAATAGCCGAAAATTTTGAATACTTTATGTGAACTAACCAAGTTTTAAAAATCATTTCATTTTTCTTTTTTATTATGTGGCAATAAATTTTCATTCTATACTGATAAAATATTTTATTTATATAACTGATTATTATGTATAAAAAAATTGTAACATTTTACATAATATCTACAATTGTTAACAAGCAATAAATGATTAAAATATTGTCAACTGTCTTAGTCTTTTATATTATAAATAATTTTAATGATATCACAATATTACCTGTTGAGGTAATTATAAAAAGTTTAGCTGTTTATATGAACATCGACATTAACTTCTATTTCTGAGTGTTTTGAAATTGAAGATATTGTTGATTCTCTTCTTTCAGTATTTATTATTGCATCTATAAAAATATTTCATGATTTAGAGAAGAAAAGCTTTAAATTTTATAAATTTTTAAAGCTGTATTTTACCTGCACATTCAAGGTTACACTGTACCAGTCTACGTCGTCTCTGAAGCTTTTTCATATTTGATTCTAGCAACTCAGGGCCAAATATATAATAACCTATACCACTACCTATTATAAGTGCAATATTTATATAGCCATTGTATGTCATTACAGCAAGCATTAAAAAATATCCAAGAGTTACATGAATTGACCAATGAAATAATTCTATAAACCATTTTGTTGAAGCACAGCTGAAAAGACAAAATATAGCAATAAAGAAAGTTTAAAGTAGCATTGATTGTTAATAAAATTAATACCACTTGAATGAATTAAAAGCACCAACTGATCTCTCGGATACTCTTGATATTAAAGAAGAACTATCGGTATTCAGTAGAGGATTTGGCAATTGCTTATGTTCTTTGGCTATGTCATGTAATTTGACTTGTAAAGATTTCATGGCTTCATACAAAATTGCTAAAGCTGATAATCCTAAACATGTTGATATCAAACCCCATGTACTTATAATGTTGTATCCTTGAAATAAAAAATTCTGAAGTCCAGTTCCGAACCAAAATGTTGAATGCATCTGTATAAAAGAAACAAAGATTTCTTAGTTAAGTTAAAATTTTTGTACGTTTAAGAGTAGTTTTGAGAGTAAAATGAAATATTTTATTCTTTTTAAAAAAATGTTTAAAAAAAAAAGTGACAAACTTTTAGGTGATATAACGGTTATGCTGATATGTTAGACGTACAGATAGCAAAAAGAATTTCAATGTTAAACAATTTAATGAAGTGATAAGAAGATGTATACAATTGGATACTGTCAAAACATAATCTTAAATAAAAAAGACCTAGCTAACTTGAAGTAATTGCACTGATACTCACCTTGAGTGCTTAATCTAAAGTAGAAAATGATCTTTTTTCTAAATTATGCATAGAAAATAAAAAATTATTTAAAACTGTTTAAGATATAAGTAAACAATTTTGACTAATTCCATCATGTTTGGTATTGACAATGACTTTTGTGGTGTAAAACTGTACATTCATTTTATTCCATAGTACTTTGGAATTATGTAGGTTTATTTATAAAGGTATTGCTGCTATTAGGCTTCATAACCAAATGCAGTAACTACAGCATGTACCTAAGAAGTGAAAGGAGAAACTGGAAAAACTTGCCATACTTGTTCTGCCAGATCTGTAAAAATATTGAATAGCTATAATGTTTTTCTCATGACTACATTAGCTTGGATAAATTAATTAACAAATTGTTTAACCTCATTTTAATTGATTGTCCATTTAATAGTTCACGTAATGTACATTTACATTTTAAATATACTATAAATTAATAAAAAGAAGCAGGAGCAGTGACAGCTGCCCTCACTCTCGTATACAGTCAAATCACTAAACTTATAAGTATATATACCTATATAGGTATATATACAATTATCATCGCCTTTTCTTATTGCTATAGTTTAACGACACACACGTTACCTATGTTCCTATATGTATCTTACATATGGTCGAAGCTCGACCTCGACACCATTTTGATGCTTCCATATTGGATACTGTAAGTAGGATCTATAGATCACGTGAAATAAACATTACTTTTTTAAATTCTGAACTATCAGTTAACAATCCAGCAATTAACAAAATAAGCTCATCAAAGAAACTAATTGTAACCTTAATAAAAATCAATGATGCAAAGTCTAGACCGCGATCTACAATAAAAAATCTGTGCGCGGTATACGTATATTTTACGCTACACTTTACTGTAATTATCATTATATCACATACAATGTCTTCTAAAGTACAAAAGTATCTAATGAGATATTCATACACAGAATCATTATATTTTTTTTTACTAAATATTTTACGCAACCTTAAAAAAATGGAGATCTGTAATGGGACAGGTGCTGATTATCGTGAACTGTCAAAACTCATTTTTACAACTCACTTTATATAGTACATATTTTTGACATTATTATGTTAAAAATTATTTAGTTGAATCATAAAAACGCGATCTGTATTCGAAAATGAAGAAATAAAATTATTTTGAAAAAAAATAAATAATGAATAAACTTTTTTAATGAAACCAGTTTTTAAAGGGATAAATAAGGAACAAAGACGCGTTCAGTGATGTATAATTTTCAAAATATTGTTTTCCAATTTGACTTTTCGCGGGTTCCCAAGCGCCTTGCGCAAATGAGCCTGCGCTGCAGTGGCGTCGCGATGGTAAGCATGCATCAGGGGCCAACATAAGTATATATATATACTTTGTGGCTTGTGCATTCTGCGGTGAAGCCGTGGATCGTGGTGGAAGCAGAAGAGCAATAAGTTGATAGCACACGCAATAAAATAATGCAGAATTCAAAACCCGGTTGAACTTTTTTGAGATCAATATATAGTGTCGTAGGTTGGGCGCCTCAACACGCTTTTCGATGTAGTCTTTCTCGGTGCATCGTTCATCGCTCTGCGACATGTGATATGCTGAATCGATATACTTACCTATACCTATGCGGCCTAAAGCTTGGGCCCATCAATGTTCCTTGGGCCACAAATGTATACTTGGGATATATTACTACTTAACAATTTGCATTTCAAGAAATTTTTTCTAAAGCTTTGACCAAAGTTCTTCTTACTGCTAGTCTACTATGATTAAAGGAACAATTACTCACATTATTCAGAAATTTTCAGAGGTTATTTTACTTTTATATTATTGTATTTATTACATTCAATTTTTATCTAAACGAAACTTTATTTTTTTTTTCAGCTAAATTAATACAACTATTTCTATTTTATCCAAAGCTTTCAAGAAATATTCCACATTATTACAATATTTTTCATAAAATAATATAAAGGTTAGTACAATACATATATAGAATTGAGTTTCCATTTTTTTTATTTGACAGAAACAGATGATTTTTTCTAAATCTTGGAATTATTTATTATTTTCAGTGCTTGTAGTCATGGCTAAAAATGTAGATGATACTTTGAGCAGGGAAGATTTCGACGCTGGTCCTTCTAGTGTTGATGAGATTGAACCAAATTTGTATTTAGGAAATCTAACAGCTGCTACAGATATAGACTGGTTAAAACATACAGGCATCACTCATATTCTCACAGTTGATTCATGCCCTCTTCCAAGAAATATTCAAGATGCCCTACCAGATATCAAATTAAAATATATACAGATGACAGATATGCCCAGAGAAGATTTGTTGACTTCATTCGGTGATTCTAACCAATTTATTGAAGGTGCACTAGAGTCAGGTGGTAAAATACTTGTACATTGTTATTTTGGAGTATCAAGATCATCTACAATTGTTATTGCTTACATTATGAAAAAGTACAATTTACCTTATGCAAAAGCTTTTGATGCTGTAAAACAAAAGAGACGTTTTGTTGCTCCAAATGCAGGCTTTGTAGCTCAACTCAAGTTATATGAAGACATGGGTTTTACAGTTGATTGTACAAGCATTCAGTTCAAAATGTTTAGATTACAAATTGCAGCAGACAAAGTTAGAAAAGCTAAAATTCTACCTCAAAATTATATTGATTTAATTAAATCAGATCCAGCACTCCTTACTACACATCCAGAACCAACAGTGTATCGCTGTAAAAAATGTCGTAGGATCGTTGCTAATGTAAGTAATATTTTACCTCACAAACCAAAAGAGAAACAAATTTGGCGCCACGTTAGTTCTAAACGTTATGACAAAATACCTAAACAAATAAAAGTTGTTCAAAAACCTGTGGAAATTGAAAAAAAAGAAGAGGAAGCTAGTAGCGAGCCTTGCAATAAAACTTACTTTATTGAACCTCTAGCATGGATGCCTGATATTTTACACAAAGTTGATGGGAAGCTTAATTGCCCTAAATGTGCTTCAAAGCTTGGATCTTTTAGTTGGGTATCTGGATGTCAATGTCCATGTGGCAGTAAAATTGCTCCAGCTTTTTACCTCGTACCTTCCAAGGTGGATTGGAGTAATGCTGTACAAAATGTCCAATCAACGGTGTAATTTAGCTATGTAATTTTTTAATTTTTACACAGGTATGATATTCTCTAAAAAAAAATTAACATTAGACTATTGGACGGATAATCATAATTCTAAAAAATTTACATTTGTTAAATTTAAATGTAAGATATAGTTGAATATTCTGTATTTTTACTCGTTGAGCATTTATGATATTTACCATAAATGAGTGTACAAATTACTCTTTTGAGTATTATAACAAGAAAGTTATTGCTACTTCTTATTTAGAAGCAAAGCTATGCTTAATACAGCAAATAAAATCAAATTTAGAATTTAAAAATATTTAACTGTGCTAAGACTTGAAGAAGAAGAAGAAGAAGAAGTTGAATTTCTAAAAACATTTAAAGGGTTTCAGTAGTTAAGTGTAGGAATAACTTGCTATGACTGAAATGTTTCATAATAATTTATTAAGAAATTCATTAAAATTTTAACAAATATATATATATATGCATAACATTGTTACAATTTTGCAAGTTGTCTTGTGCAGTTTTTAACAATTTTA
>JAPYZA010004481.1:0-25298 GCA_030522685.1 Eupelmus azureus | reverse complement strand
CGGTGCGATCGTTAAATGGGAAATCGAAGGAATTATTTCTGCTAATGATAAAATAAAAGAGGAGAGCAAAATTGTATCTACCACTAATGGCGAAAGTTTCGGAACAAAAGATTTAAAAGGAGCAATGAAGATTCGAGTGAGTGCAATACTTTCTGGAGGTGAGGGAGAACTGTCATGGCAGCACGCGCAACTGTTTCGTCAAAGTTTAAACGCAGACTCGGAAGAACCTTCCATGTTGGTAAAAATAGACTTGTTGAATAGGCTTTCAACGTGAAAACTTGTTGACTTTATTTTTTACTGTACACTTGAATAGTTATATATTATTGTAAGATATAAAAACGAAATAAAATTAAGTTTGTATAGAAAAGTCAAATTATTTATTAACAATTATTAAATAATTGAATAATTGAATAATTGAATTCAAGAATTAAATATTAATATTAAAAATTAACTAATTATTTGAAATCGTGTGTAAAAAAGTAATATGAATAAAATTTAAAGTTCAGTGCCTCATAAACTTTGAAATAAAACATTTGTATTTCAATAATAAACTGAAAATAAACATTGGGCATTAGAACTTGAACTACTAATTTTTAATTAATGTTTTGTTTTTACAAAAATGTTTGGGTATTAAATTTAATTTTAATTCAAATTCTTTGAAGTAAAGTAAATTATTTTAAATATTTGAAAATAATGTTAACAAAAGGCCACTAAAACTTTTAAGGAAAATAAGTTAATAATTTTTTAAGTTTAAGAGGAATATTAAATCCTAAATAAATGTAATATTCTGCAAATTTTTAAAATAAAAATTTTCATTTGATCACCAAGATTAACTCAACAAATACTTTCAATTTATAATGAAAAGGAAATTGTGTATGAATAAGTGATAAATCATATACCACACTAGTACAAATAAAATTAAGATTTTTTATTCCTTTTTGTAAGATGTTACAACAGTATCAAATAAAAAGAACTTAAAGGAAGAAAGTTCTTGGTTTGCGGACACTGAATAAGGGCATACGTTTCCTATGCTGAATGCGTTTTGGCAGTGGGAATCGTATCTTTGAATCATGGAACTGTTTAACTTGTGGCCTTCTGCAGTTAGCAGCTTTGACAACCTCTACCTTAATGATCTGTATGGAGTGTGCCCTTGCACGATGGCGAGCTCCCATGTCACGGTAACACTGTGTCACTGCACCACTGACAGATAAATCACGATACTCACGGTACATGTTGTGAGTACCAGATCGGGAGTCATATCTCAACCAGATTCCAAAATTCTTAATCTTGATTGGTGTTTTCTCTGGAATCTATTAAGAAATATAGAAAAAATAAGATAATCTTTACCTACGTTTTCTACTTATAATTTAAAAAGTTAAAATCTTCATCGAGAATTACCTGTTTTAGAGAAACAATTTCACCAGTCGATTTTTTGAATTTCTTGAGTTGACGTAAGAAATACCAAAACCTTGATTTGGCTACAATTGGATCAGGAGCAAATATCCTCATTTTGTAGAGAGGAGTCTCCTTTATCTTCTCCGTGGGCAGCTTGCGCCCAACGACTTCGTACTCCTTCAACTATATAAAAAAAAATAAGGCATTAATTAACAAAGCAAAAGTTTAAAATACTTTTTAAAGAGCTTATTTTAATAACTCTAATACAGATCTTTATACATATTTATTACATTTTGTACATTAATATTTAATTTCTTGATTTCATAAATATTCTAATTATATACAAGTGATTAGAGGTTATGTATCTATGAAAAGTGAGGTTAGGTTAACGTTTGTAATCAATGCATTGTAGTCATTGTAAAATTTCCATTATTTATTGAAATATTGATTTTTTTCCCCTCAAAGAAAGTAAAAAACAACAGCCTTAATTCATTTTTAGTTTCATCATAAAATTATTATTATAAAGTTGCAATAGTAACACATGTGTTAGCTGCCATGCTACCGACATGCCGATAATAATACGCTTTATTGTTGACTTAAAACATAAAAAATCCATATTTTTGATATTTAATAAGTAGCCAATGAATTAAAAAATAATTTTGATAACTTTTTTTTAATAAATATATGCCAAAAAAGCATAAAAATCGACTTACTTCTCCCTTGGCCTTCATGATTCCGTCGGTCTTAGGTCAGCCAAACCGGAAAAAGAATCGAATACGGAACTCCGTCATACTGGCGCCATTTATGAAATGCGTGGTGAGTGCGTGTTTAAAGTATCAAGTTTTTAGATTATAAATTTAGGCATTTTAAAAATAGGCTTTTAACACATTTATTATAAAAAGAATACAATTTTAAATAAACTTGATTATTATGGATTAAGTATATAAATAAAAAAGGAAATAAACCAACAGCAAGAATTTTTTTTAAAATTGATATATTAATCCGTATTGACATTTTCTGAATTTTAACAGATTGATTAATAGTAGAAAAAAATATTTTAAATTGCACATAATAGACTATTTTTTTTTAAATAAGAAACTAACAACTTTCAAATTTCAGTACTTTCATAAAATACTATATGCAATGTGCATAAGTAAATAGTTTTATTTTTATAAAAGAGCTTATAAGTATATATATATATTTGAAAAGTCAAATGTAAATTTGCATGATTTATTAACAGCAGAAAACAACATCTAACTGCACAATATTCTTATTTTCAATTTTACAAATTACAGCAATAATGCAGTCATATGATGAATAAAATTTGAATAAAACTTCATTGATCTACTACGTAATATCATGCATTCTTGTAATAAATAAATAAATAGTGAAAAACCGTTTTTAACTATTTTTAAAATGCAAGAATTTTTATCTCATATGAATTTGTATGTAAATGTGATTTGTAAAAAACGACTTCATAAATTTTCTATGGTAATTTGTATATAAACGTTAATTTTTTTTTGCAAATTGAACTATATGAAAATTTCCTAATTCCTATTTTTCGTAACTATTGGCTCTTTTATTTTCATTGTTCTAGTATTTTCCTTATCATCGTAGTCATCATCGTCTTCTTCCTCCTCTTCTTCCTCTTCCTCTTCTTCTTCCTCTACTTCTTCCTCTTCCTCTTCTTCTTCCTCTTCTTCTTCCTCTACTTCTTCCTCCTCTTCCTCGTCTTCCACCTCCTCCTCCTCGACCTCTTCCACCTCTTCCTCATCTTCCACTTCCTCCTCCTCCTCCTCTTCCTCCTCTTCATCTTCTACTTCGTCTTCCTCTTCCATATCTACTTCTCCTTCTTCTTCGTCACAGTCACTTTCTTGAGTTTCTTCTATATTCCCTTTTCCACGAGACTCTATTTCACGACTATTTTCTTTCTGTAATTTTTTAATAACTATTTTTTCATTACTACTGCCTCTATCATCATCACTGTCAACATCATCGTCATCATCGTCACGAGAAAACTTTTTACCGAATTTTTCTTTATTGCTCTGCTCAGATAATTTTTGTTTTTCCTCGTACCTAACTGTTGAATTTGTATGTTTTACTAAATTATCGTCATTTTCCATCTCCTCCTCCTCTTCCTCCTCCTCCTCCTCCTCCTCTTCCTCTTCTTCTTCCTCTTCATCTTCCTCCTCCTCCTCTTCATCTTCACTATCATAACTTTCTTTTGTTTGTCCTTCACTAACTAAGGTTCTATTTCTTAATATTTCTACTCTGTTAGTGCTTAAGTCTTTTTTAATGTTTTTCGGCTCATTTTCATGATATTCACTGGACAAATCTTCCTTATTGCTTGGTGTTGCTCCACTTGCAGCTTCGATTTCAAGTTCGTCATTTTCTTGGGATTCCTGTTGTTTAAATAAAATCGTTACATATTAGAATATTTTCATAAAAGTATCCACATATAATTTCATTGATATAATTTAAAAGTAACCGCCCTTTCGCAGGAATAAGATACAGTTCTCGTGTATTTTTAACCAGTATATTCGGGTTTCTGCGAAAGTGGATTAATACATTACATTAAATTAATAACACGTAAGTCTTTTGACTCAAAATGTTAAAAGAAAATAAAGAAAGATAATATTAGATAACGTAACTAAAATATTAAAAACTACTGCGCACTCTGAAAAAAGTTTCTCTGCAAAAATATAAAAAAGTGTTATTTTCAATTAGTCGTAAAAATCGGTAAAAAATATAATGATTATGATTGAAATATTAAAATACTTTGGCAAATGTTAATTCATTCGCGAAACTCCCTTGTTAGTGCCAAGCAAACGAAATTAAGTAAATAAAAGAATCACCAAATAAAAAAAGATTCCGTAGTTTCATTTGATTCTGGCGGTTATTTTAATATTTTCTTACAGCTGCTACCTGGTCAAGGCTGATGAGGGAAAGTGTCATTTTGCCAGAAAGAACGACTGGTACTTCCACAGTTTCTTCCTCCGGTATTTCTTGGGTTTTCGAGTCTGTTACGAGTAGCTCGCATTGCGGTGGAAGCGCACCTTCCAGATATATCGAAACCGGAGGTGATTTTTCCTTTTCCTCAACATGACTGGAAATTAAAAACGTTGCTTTAGATTTTCGCATTGCGCAATGGTTAGTCATATAATATTTTATATTTTTACCTGTGCGATGTGTTAAAAACGGGCGTCGTTGGCCTACTACATTTCTGACCGCCTTCACAAGACGCTGTCGTTTCCATATTTACAACTTTTACCGTCGGCGTTGCCTCGTAGAACTCTTCGAGCTCTTTTTCATCCTGCTCGTAATTTTCTTCGTGAAAATTCGCATCCTGATGAATTACGTAAAAAATTTATTATTTTGCCTTTTATTAATAAAAATAAATAATAATAAAAATCGTAAACAACGCTTAGCATTACATGCCACGTTAGAGAAAGCTAAAAAATCTTACTAAAGAAAAATAAAACATTATACAACTATGAAATCTCAAACAAGCTAAAAAATCGTTGTCTATATGCTAAAATATTGACGCTCCTTACGAAGATTTGCGGTACTTTAGAAAGTTTTTTAAAAACGTAATCAAAGGTTCGTATATATCTCAAATAAAGTAGCGCGCTTTTCGTAAAGAGCGTTGACATAACAATCAGAGATATTAGTAGTAATACTATCACAAAATACAAGAAAACATCAATTTTCTTGGCTAAAAGCAGCGTCAAACTATTGGTTATTTTCCAGAAAAGAGAGCAACACTCTCTAGCTATAGGAAAATACCTTTGATTTGGGGCTGACCCCAGCTGCCAGACCATTAGACTTTGGAGCTTGATCTACTTGTTGAAAAAATATAAAATTATAACAGAAATCACGAAGTTTCAATTGCCAATATCTCCAATTCGAATGCTACAACTAAATAGTTTAGCCAATTTTATTCTACACACCCACCTGAGTTTCTTCACATCAGTAACAATATCAACTAATAACATCTTACAACTAAATGGACAATAAGTAATAAATAATAAACAGTGAAATTGAAGATATCCAATGATATTTTTTATTCAATCTTTGGGACTACCTATATAAATAAAATAAATGTTTAAACAAATACAAAAATATATTCTATAACTATGCAGGCCACGTATTAAAATATATTGAAAATTAAAAAGAAATTATTAAAAATTAATCGTGTACAGTGTGTGGTATCGATGTTGTCTTTTAAAATGCAAAAAAATAAGCATTTAACGTGCGCATAAAAAACGTGCAGTTTTAACGAAGTTACGGAAAAATTAAGTGAAAAATATATTAAAAAAAAATTTAATGGCTTGCTTCAAAAACTCTCATTTAAACCTTGGATTCTGGCGGGGGGGTCGTACAAGTCAATACGGTACGCGACAAGTTGCTCATTTGAACAACAATTCGTTCCATTGCTGCCTCTGTCTGTACCAATCGCCGTCTCAGTTGGTCTATTTCTATCTCACCAGCCGCTTCTTGTGTTCCAGCAGCGTGTACAATTTAGAAAGTGATTTACGATTTACAGTCGTAATTGGAGTATAAATGACAATGAGTAATTGGTCCCACACGGCTTAGACTAGATATAATATTGAAATTTGAGAAAAAGAAGGGTAAACTTACGTTCTTGTAATTCGTCGATCGTGGGGGCCGGTTTAGCTTCTTCCTCTGGTGTTGGAGGCCTTTCCCTACGTTCGGGCGCTGTTCCGTTCACCGCAGTTACCGCCGCGGCAAATAATTCGGGATTGAAGACAAGTTTTTGGTATTCTCTTTCAGCAGCTGACGTCGAATACTCTGGCCTCATGATTTCGCTGTCAGTGCTTGTCCTCAGGACCTGATGGATTAATAATAATTTTAATTTATTTTTGTTACTTTGAAAAGGTAAATATACTGGTGCTGAAGGCAGTTGAAATAAATATAGGAAAAGGCAATAAATTAAATTTTAAAATACACAAGACAAATATAAAGAAATTAAAATAAAAAAAGAGGAAAAAATAAGCAAACTTTAAAAAAAAAAAATAGTCAAACTAAAAATAAAGATAAATCAAACAAGATAAAGGAAAAGAAATAAATACCTGGAGAATTTTATAGAGGAGAGATACAACATTGCCAATAGTATAAAGTGGCATGAAGATACCCATAAGTACCTTTGAAATTGTATAGAGAAAAAAGATAATAATCCCTATTGTATACAGTGGCATTAGAAGTCCTAAGGTACCATTTCCCTTGGGTGCCGCTGGACCTGTTCCTTGAACACCCATGGGCGGTCTCATTTTCATGTGTGGCGCTATGTAGTCAGGTCTGTCTTGAATTTTAGGCACAATGTGAGAAGATGGAATGGCTCTACCTCGCTCTCTTAGTGCAGGGTGAAGGTTCCCGGCGTGAGATGGTGTTTGGCGTTCTTGTCTAATGGTGCCTGTATTACAAAAATAAATTTAACGATGTAAATAAAGCTCAGTGAATATTTTCAAAGTCATATTGTTATGGGTCACTCAGGTGATACAAAATTATTATTTTCTTTTTTTTTTTCATTCTTTTATTAAAATAAAGAGTTGTTAGTTTGCTTTTCTAAAGCAGTAATAAAGAATGTATTTCAAACTATGACAGTGCTTTTAAACCTTGTGCTTGCCAACTGTTATGCTTTTGAGCTTGGAAATTTGTCAATTACCAAATGGATGCCTCAAGTTTGCTTTCCACAGACACACATACACACACATGCATGACTAGCTAATCGTGAACTGCTTATCTGTTGCTCCCCTGTATAAATACCTTTTTTACTAAAAAAAATTTGTCCTTTAAAAATAAAAATACCACTGCCCCTATGTTATTCATGGTTAGTAAATAATTTTAGGAAGCCTCGTTTAAATAAAACAAAAACCAAAGTGTTAAAATTGTTCTTTAAATATGAATTATTAGTCAGAGTCATATGCAAGAAGGTATGATGCCAAAATTTGTTAATAAACTTGCGGCGCTCTGAGCTTTTGTCAAAAAAAAAGTTCTTACTGTGCGGCATCAGAATGTGATATCTAATAAGATGGGGAGTGCCTAATCTAGTCAGAGGTACCCCAAACTGATTCTTAAGACATAAAGAGCCGTTGAATCCTCTGATTTCCTCCAGCACCTGCTTGTAAGACATCTTGGACCTCTCTTTCTCTGCCAAGAACGAGGACAGGTCTATGCCGCACCTGGCCAGCACCTCCTCCCTGCACAGGCTTGCGCTCGACGGCGTCAGCTTATTAAACTTGTTCACTTCTAGGACATCCCTTACTCTGGGATCGACCTGGTGGTGTCTTATGATATTATGACACAGCTCTTGCATTATATCAATAGCGGTAACGTCGCTCTCGAATATCACATCGCAACAGCCTGACATAAATAACGCAAAATTAAAAAAAAATCCAAACGTAAAAGTGTAACCCTTCAGCCCTAAACTCCCAACATCCCTTCCCAGAAGGTAAACATAAACATCTCAGCCAGAGGCTCTTCCACTCACCAGAGCTATCCACAGGTTGCGGCGGATTGACGGAGGCCGTGAGCATCGGGTAGAGGATCTTGGGCCAGAGCATGGCGAAGCATCCAGCGACGATGGCCAGTATCAGCACCGTCTTCTTCGGGCCGAACTCGCTGCTCGTCTCCGCCGTCATGTTTCTTTCTTCTTCGGTCGGCGGCGCGCAAAAGAAAGTCGTCGTTCGCTTCTTGAATTGTACGGGAAAAAACAGAAAAGGAAAAATAAACAAAAAAAAAAACGTTCGTCTCAAGTGTTCGTGTTATCAAGGCGCTCGAGGTCGTGTTAGTGTCAGGCCCACGGCTGCAGTCCCATCGGCGACGATCGCGAAGACGAGCGACTCTTGGGGCTGCACATTTATGACGCGGGGGGGAGGCAGCAGCAGCACAGGATAGATTTCGAGAGCGCGCAGGTGGGAACCGCCCCGTGTCACCGTGTGCGTGCGCGTCTCTCTCCCTCGGCAATCGCGCTGTGTATACTGGATGCTCCGCGGAGAGAATTGGGATGCTGCGCTGCTTTTCGCAGAGAGACAGCCCCGCCGCTAAAGCAGACAGCTTCCCGCGCGCCCACACATGTATTTCTGGAAGCGTCGTCTGCTGCAGCGCGAGGGGGGGGGGTCGCGGGCTGGCAGGGCCGTATGTATATACGGAGCTTTTTTCCTACGTGCGCGCGGCGCGCGACTGTTTATCTTTTGCCGAGCGCGACTTTTGATTAGGATGAGAATCGGGCTAGGTGTGCAGCGTGCCTGTATATGCATGCGGTTAATGAGAGGTGGAAGAATTAGAGAGCGCGGGGGGTGTGTAGGACCGGGGCGAGAAGCGGGCGCGCGCTCTCGGAGTTCTATTTTAAAACTCGCTCGTTTCTATAATACACAGGCGGCATTAGGAGAGGCTACGTACGAAAATAGCGGAGAGCGCCACTAGGCAATGTCAAATGTGCGAATATATACCTACGCACACGAAGACGCGAGGAAGGTGATAAAGTCTCGGCTCTATATGTCGCAACGCGCGCCGTTTGTATATAGCCTTGCTACTCGTGGCTATGCCGCTGGGTTCAAGGAGATCCAAGCGTGTGGTTCTATTTAAAAAAAAAAGAGAGAAAGAAGATGACACACACGTGACGAGAGCTTTAGTTTTAACGTTATTACGCTTTATTGAACGATCACGCTCTTAACAATTATTGTTTTTCTTCTTCCTTTTCTGTTAAACGAACAAGACTGACGGGCTCTGGGCATATCGTCGCTCAGTCGAGCCCTGCAGGCCGAGGCTTATTTCTTCCCGATGACGTAGCCGGCTGATCTCGGGGCTCATTCGGGTCCTCCGCGCTGAAATAGAAAAATCGTCCGACCTTTAGAGCGCCGATTTACACCCACGACAGGCAATTACGTAACTATATATATATAAGAAACGCAAGAGAGAGAGAGAGAGAAAAAGAAGCGAAATTAAAAATAAAACTAACGTTGATGTATTCGATCTCTTTCGAGTCGATAGGCCGTCTCTGGAATCTCGGCGGCAGTTGCAGGTCGTCGATGATGGGCAGCACGACGACGTTGGGGCCCGTGGCGCCCTCGGCTTTGCTGGCTGCTGGCGCGGCCGGCCCTGGCCCAGATGGAGCCGTCGCCGCCTTCACCGCCGCTGCTACGACTGCGTGCGTATAACCAACAAAGTGCGTTTATGTTTTTATTATCGCTTATTTTGCTTGTTTAAAAAATAGAGCAAAAAACGAGAATGTCGACCTTACCTCGATTATTGCCACCCTTGCGGAACCTTATCAGGGGCACGTGCGCCTGGACTACCTGCGAATCGAGGGAGGAATGTTTACTATGAACTTTGCCAAGCTGCGCTTTGGAGCGAGGATGAGGGCTGGTTTTTTTTAACGTTTAGTGAATGGAGTTTACTCACCTTCCATCCGCTCCCGCTGGCAGCCATGGTTTGGCTTTGAGATTCGACGTTTTTGATCGATCGATCGGCGGCTCGTCTGCGGGCAGGCTAGCCTCGAATGTTGTTGTACTCGGGAGTTTTACGCCAGCTGAGCGTGTGACCCCATAATACTGACCGAGCGAGCGGCGCAGGAGAGTTGCACAATCGGCTTCCGCAAGCTCCCGGCAGAGCGCGCTTTTTGGGGGTTTGAATTTGAGCTTTTTGGCGGGAATTATGTAAATTTTTGCGAGAATGTTGATGTGAAAAGTTTTGATTAATTAATTTTTTTTATGACTTACTAATTTATTTATTTAAGAGACTGTTTTCACAGACGTGTCAATATTAACAATGGCGTACGAAATGTTTTTCTTTAGAAATTAAGCACTGTCGGCCATCGTCTTCTTATTTAATTACAATGGTTAAAATTTTAAAAATGATTGTCTATATACTTACTTAATAATTAACTTTTTTCATATTTCAAAGCATTTAAGTAAAAGAAAACTCAAGTAAAAATTGATTTTTTGAGAAAAAAGAAATTAAATTGTAAAAATAAAATCAGTGTATGTCATAAATGATTAGGTAATGATTTGAATATTATTTACTTATTGTTTTTAAAATTGATTACAAAATAAAGTAAAAATTCATAAGTATATGCAAAAAAAATTTAATTTTAAAATATTGAAATTTAAGTATAAAATATCAAATTTTTTTTTGAAAAAGGAATAAAATAAGAACAGAGATTTTTATATTTCGAATTAATTTTTTTTATTTTTATTAAACTTACAGTAAATGAAATGCGTATTTGGTGTTTTCCGTGTTTTAATCCTACGTAGGAATGATGAATTAAATTAGAATTAAAATAAAAAACCTAATAACGATGACAAAATTGTATGATACAGTAATGTCATGACAAATGCACGCGCGCGTGCCACATAAAACGTGGCTTTTATTTTTTTTCCTATTAATTTACAAGCTAAAGATCTTAGTCAACTTCTTCCATGCGGGAAGCATCATCGTCTCCACCCTCCGGGGGTGCTACTTCTTCTACAACTTTGGTCTCTTCAACAACAGGCTCATCCTCGTCAATGCCAAGTCCAAGCTTGATCATTCTGTAGATTCGGGATGCGTGAACCTGGGGCTCGTCCAATGAGAAGCCAGATGACAGCAGAGAAGTTTCGTATAAGAGAACAACCAAGTCCTTGACAGCCTTGTCATTCTTGTCAGCTTCAGCCTTCTGTCTTAGGTTTTCGATGACTGGATGTGCAGGATTGATTTCAAGATGCTTCTTGGCAGCCATGTAGCCCATTGTGGATGTGTCACGAAGAGCTTGAGCCTTCATGATCCTCTCCATGTTTGCGGTCCAGCCATACTGAGATGTTACAATACAGCAGGGAGAGTCAACAAGACGGTTGGATACGACAACCTTCTCTACTTTGTTGTCCAGGATGTTCTTCATGACCTTGCAGAGGTTCTCAAATTTGGTCTTATCCTCCTCGAACTTCTTCTTATCCTCTTCATCCAAAGGCAACTCCAAACCTTCTTTGGTGACAGAGACTAGCTGCTTGCCGTCAAATTCTTTCATTTGTTGAACAACGTATTCATCAATGGGCTCTGTCATGTAAACAACTTCGAAGCCGCGCTTCTTGACAAGCTCAACAAATGAACTGTTGGCTACTTGCTCCTTGCTTTCTCCAGTGATGAAGTAGATGTGCTTCTGGTTTTCCTTCATCCTACCAACGTACTCTTTCAGAGAGCAGACCTCATCACCAGATGAAGAGGTGTTGTAACGAAGCAAGTCGGCAATTTTGCTGCGGTTGGAGCTGTCTTCGTGGATTCCAAGTTTAAGATTCTTGCTGAATTGTTCGTAGAACTTCTTGTAAGACTCTTTGTCTTCAGTGAGCTCCTCAAACAATTCCAAGCATTTCTTGACAAGATTCTTCCTGATGACTTTAAGGATTTTGTTCTGCTGCAACATTTCACGAGAAATGTTAAGGGGAAGATCTTCACTGTCAACAACTCCCTTCATGAAGTTCAGGTACTCCGGAATCAATTCCTCACAGTTGTCCATGATGAAGACTCGTCGGACGTACAGCTTAATGTTGTTCTTCCTCTTTTTGTTTTCAAAGAGATCAAATGGCACACGTCTTGGTACAAACAGGAGAGCTCTGAATTCCAACTGACCTTCTACGGAGAAGTGCTTAACAGCCAAGTGGTCTTCCCAGTCATTGGTCAAGGACTTGTAGAATTCACCGTACTCTTCCTGAGTGATGTCATCAGGGTTTCTGGTCCAAATAGGTTTGGTCTTGTTGAGTTCTTCATCTTCTTCATACTTTTCTTTGATGGTCTTCTTCTTCTTCTTTTTCTTATCCTTGTCACCATCTTCCTCCTCATCTTCTCCAACATCCTCAACCTTTGGTTTTCCATCCTCATCTTCCTTCTTTTCGTCTTCCTTCTCCTCCTCAGCTTCGTCATCACTCAACTCCTTTTCACGCTCCTTCTGGACTACGAGCTTGATGGGGTAGCCAATGAACTGCGAGTGCTTCTTGACAATTTCCTTGATCTTGCTCTCTTCCAAATACTCGGACTGGTCTTCCTTGATGTGGAGGATGATCTTTGTTCCTCTACCAAGAGGCTCTCCATTGTCTACCCTGACTGTGAAGGAACCTCCAGCACTGGACTCCCAAACGTACTGCTCGTCATCATTGCTCTTTGAGATAACGGTGACTTTGTCGGCAACAAGGTATGCTGAGTAAAAACCAACACCAAACTGACCAATCATAGAAATGTCAGCTCCAGCCTGCAGAGCCTCCATGAAAGCTTTGGTTCCAGACTTGGCAATGGTACCAAGGTTGTTTACCAAGTCAGCTTTGGTCATACCAATACCAGTGTCAATGATGGTCAGAGTCCTGTCATTCTTGTTCGGAATGATCTTGACATACAGTTCCTTGCCAGATTCAAGCTTCGTTGGGTCAGTCAAAGACTCATAACGGATTTTGTCAAGGGCATCGCTGGAGTTGGAAATCAATTCTCGAAGGAAAATTTCTTTGTTGGAGTAGAAGGTGTTGATGATGAGCGACATCAACTGGGCGATTTCAGCCTGGAAGGCAAAGGTCTCGGCCTCACCTCCTGCTGCAGTCTCCATTTTTTCAGTCTTTGCGTCAGCCATCTAGAAAAGTGTCTTCATAAATATTCATTGCAAAAGCTACATACTAAGAGTATTAAAACAATGTATCAAAATGTAAAAATCGCGAAAAGAATTTTTAAAAATCAAGTTTGAAAAAAAGAAATATCTTGGTACTTAATGCTACAAAACGATCTATCAGAATGTAAAACAGAATGTAAAAATCGCGAAAAGAACTTTAAAAAAAAACAAGTCATGTTTGAAAAAAAAAAGCATCTCAATACTTGATGCTTAGAAAAAGGATATAATAAGAAATAATATAAAACACGATAAAAATAAAAAAATATATTAAAAAAAATTTATTTAAATGAAAAAAAAAATTAATTGTTCAAAAAACTACAAAATCAAGAAAAAACTATTTCAATAAAAACACAAAAACTTACTAAAAAAATGAAAAAAAAAAACTCGATTGTTCAAAAAACTACAAAATCAAAAAAAAAACTATTTCAATAAAAACGCGACTACTTACTTAAAAAGCTACAAACTCAAGTAAATCAAGTTTCAATAAAAACGCGACCACTCAAAACCCCGCAAAACAAAGAAAAAAAATCAATTTCAATAAAACCACGTCAACCCGCAATATAAAATCTAGAACCTTCCGCAGATCATGATTAACAGGCAACGCCTATTTGCATCAGCATTAACTAAGCCGTTCCATTAAAAAAGAAAAAAAAACGTGCTCGTCCCACCGTTAGAAAATTCTCGAACTCCCATCCTCGCGCATTTCCAATCTCACCCCCAAAAAACCCCCCATCAACGCAAAAACTCCACAAAACCACTCAAACAAACTCAAAAATCCTCTTACCTTTTTTTATATCCGCTTTTAAAAAAAGACGCCAATTAAAAGGGATGAAGCGGGTCGATCAAGGATCCGGCAAGTTCGCACGAGGGGCGCAAGCTTCAGCCGTGCTCTCTGTAATGCGGCGCGCCGGGTTTGCAGACGACTTTATATACGGCGCGCAGCGACGCTTCTCGAACCTTCCAGAACGTTCTAGAAGCTTCCAGAACTTTTCGCCAGTCCAGACACCCGCTCGCGGGCACTTCCTCTTTCCGCTGCCGGCTCGGCCGGCCGCCTAACCTAAAAATGTAGCGCGGTTAGTTCCGCTGGACAAAACGAAATTCGAAAGGCTGATTTTTCGTTTCCTCGGGGAATTAGTTGGGGCGCGGTTATTGCTGCGGGAGCGTTAAAATTTGGAGCGCCCGCCGCTGCTGGCTCGCGATTGACTTGAGTGGTATAGCCGCGAGTTGGACCACGTGGTCGATTGTCGCGCGGCATGGATACGCGTGTGTGTATTTTTGCGATGATGTGTGCGGGGATGTATGTATAACGTGTAAGTTCGCGAAAAATGAATCAGCGGCTTTGGTCGAGGCGAGAATCTAAATTTAAAAGTACGGCTGATTTGAGTATGAAGCTTTTTAGTTTACGCCGGTTTGAAGGATTCTAGCATTATTATCGGAAAAGAATTTATTTATTTATAGATGGATTTTAACTTTTACGCTTCGTTGCGTATTAGAACGTAAGAATTCTTAATCTAATCATTTTCGAAAATCTGCCCGCAGATAATTTCCAAGCGAGCAACAAAAATTATTAATCATGATTTTTCATTTCTATTATATCAGTCTCGCTCATTGGATGATACATCGAGCACGCGGAATCCTGGATTATCAGCACTCACTCGGCCCTGACCGCGACGTGGCGCCATCTGCTGTTTCTCGAATGATCACATACGTCTGCCACGAAAAAAAAACTCAAGACCAAAAACCAGTCCCCCCTCTACCGCCAAACTTTATTCCAAACCAAGGATTAAGGATATACATGCGAGCGCAGCGGTTAGGAAGCAATAATCACACGAAAAAAAATCAGATCTCCTGAAAAAACATAAATTTATTTCAATTCCCATCGCCGGCAATACACACAGCCGCTGGCGCACATGGCGCGTGTTTCCGTGGGGGCAGCGCAGCGCTCTGGAACAATAGACGAAATATTCCGGCGGCGCGCCAAGGCGGAAACACCTTTTTTTTTCTTCTTTCTTTCACGCACATAGGCACACGCATCCTTTACGGATTTTCCCAACGTCTCTCTCTCGGCTCGGCGATAAAAAGGTTGGGGAGCGCGTGCGCCTTTCCCTTGACGAGCTCTCCCGGTATGTTTCTTCAAGTGGCGCGCGAGCGGAGAGCGACTGGGTTGAGTGGATAGGTGTGTGTATATAGCGTGGCCTGCCGGTTATATTGTAATGTCGTGTGGGAACCATTCTCCTATCTCTCTGGAGCGTGTATCCGTGATCTGCGCGCGTGCACACACCTGAAAATAAGTCGCTTCTTCGGCTCTTTTTTTTTTCTCTTTTTATTGACGTTGGAGAGCGTGGATTGAAGCGGGAGTCGAACGACTCCGTTGTGTTGATTATTCGGTTAGTTTAGTACAATTGTTAATTAAAAAAAAAGTACACAGTGGCAATAAATGGTTTTTCAATCAAAAAAATATAAAATAAAATACACAGTTGATATACAGAGCCACGCGTACAGGAGAATATTTTACAATTGAGAAAGAGCGAAGGAGATATTCGTACAAAGAAAAGAATCCGCACAATCTAATTTAGTCATTAAAATGTAGACGACGAAAGTTGCGGTTAACATCGGGTGTACATTTTAAATGAGAGATACGCCGCGTATACATGAATCACGCTCCGACCGCGCGGCACAGCCGGACTTGGCGAGAGAGCGCACGCATGTGTGTGTGTCTGTCCGTGTAAAACGCGTAGCACGCGAAGCGCAGAATACATAATTTTTTTGTCGTTCCGAGAAATTTCGCCTTATAATGCCGGCCGAGCGCCGATATGTCCCGCGTACATACACACGAAATAATCGCATATACAGAGTCCATACGGAAATTCCGGCGCGCTATCCTAGATAGACAGGCAGAACATCTCGCTGACGGTTGTTGATATGGCGAGGAGCTTAACTCCGGTAACCTAGCTTTATGATGTACAACAAAACTCATACAGCTAGATAACCAAAGAAAATGTCCGCGCCAAGATCCTCTTCTTGGCTATCCCCTTCCTCAGCTCTGCAAAATCTTCCGGCGCTCCGGCCGCTGATCTCCTCTCCTCCTCCATATACCTGTTCTCTCGTCGATCGACCTGGAAACAAAGGAACGAGTTAAAGCCTGCTGTGGGCAAGGTTGCAGAGCCGCCGTGCTCACGTACACACGTATACACTCGCCGCGATATAATTCGATTACTCAGAGAGAGAGCCGAGCGCGAGACGATTACGAAGCGCTGGCTCTCGGCACGTACTTACCGCGCGGATTCATTGACACGCCGATTGCGCGTACACCTATTTACCTTTTGAACACTGCCAGAGCGCTGTGTGCGAGTGTGTATCGCCTTTATCGGACGTGGGGGCACGTGACATCGCTCGAGGCGCTCTTTTTCTCTCTCTCTCTCTGTCGTCTCTCGAAGCAGAAAAAAAAACCGCCGAGGTTTTTCAAAAGAATTCTTTCTTTCTCCGTGCAGGCGTATAATTGTCGCGACAAGCCGGAGAGAGCCAGCCGAGGCCAGGCCACGAAAACCTTGGCAGTTTACTAGGTCGACCGGTCGCTCGCGCGCGAGATCGTTTCGCAACTCTCGGCGACGGCCATTCGGGGGAGAAAGTCGCGCGCGGAACGCGCCGTGCAGACACATTTACAGACACTCAGGCTCGTGTGTATATGGATACGTACGGCGAGTGTGTGTACGTCGCGCGACTCTCTGGCTCGTCGAGAACGCCGATTATTGTCCCACGGGCAGCAGTGTCAAAGCCGACGTCCTCGAGGACAAAGGGAGACTATCCTCTCGAAAAAAATCGAACGTACTAACGGTTATTATAAATCCGGAGCGCGCGCAGGCGCGAGACTTTTCGGAGCAGCAGCAGCACGTGCGTGCGATTAGCTGGAAAAAGGCGCGTGTAGGAAGCTCGCGCGGGGAGAGATAAGGGCGGGAACGATAGCGACCGGACGCGGAGAGATGGATTTTTCGCGCAGATGCCGCCGCACACGCCACGTTGACGAGATAAGCGCGGCCCCGCGGATATGATTCCGCGTTGCCATGCGCGCGCCGATCAACAGGTGGGCGCGGATCCTCGGCTCTCTTATTAACCGTGTCCCGACTATAACCGTCCGATTCTGCTTACCTGCTTCCAGTACATTCCAGCAGCTGGTGAGTCTACCGCAGCGAAGAGACGTTACAGTCACAGCGAGCAGCAGGCGCGGCAGTGTGGATATACGTGCCCGAGGGTATCCAGCTGCTGCGAGGAGAGCGAGCCGAAGTGGCGCCGAGTGAGAGGCGACGATCACTAGCTCACGAGCACAGAGAAACTGACGGCGTGGCCGGAGCTGCTGGCCGGCGCGGCAACGCGCGCACCTTTCGCGTCGGCTGCCCCCACCACCGCCGAGCCGGCTCTGATTGGTTAGTTCAAATCGTCCGCCTGACGTCAGCCGAACGCGAGAAACGAGTTTTCAGTGGTACAAAAAGGAAAAAGGGAACGCATTCCAGCGAACGAGAGAAGAGACGCGTATAACGACGATTCCCATACGCGAAGCCAGAGAGCGAGAGAGAGAGAGAGTCTCCAATGACCTGGGCGAGAGAGGGATATATATACGGACGATCTCGCGAGCGAGCGCTGCTTTTATCTATCTCTTTTTCTCTCTCTCCGGCTCGGAGTCGTTGAGAGAACGAGGAGAGAGACAAGGCGCGTATAGATCGAAAAGTACGCGCTGGCCGCTTATGTATATTCATGCACGCGGCGATCTCGCGGAATACGTGTACGTATAGGTATACTCCTGCACTACACTCGCACGCCCTTGGGCTTCCGGCGGATGTGCCGCGTCCTTGCGGGGAGAGAGAGAGAGAGCGGCCCGAGCGTTTTCCCGAAAAGTGCCTTAGTTTTTCGGGAAAAAGCGGATAATCCGCAAGCAAGCCAGTCCCTAAGAATAAAGAAAGACGCATCACACGGATTCTTTCTCTAACTCAGTATTGGTCCCCTTGGTCATATAGGCCCTCTCAGACGTCTTTGAGCGAAAGAAACCGTTAACGGCCTTTTTCGGCGAGCCCCGCGCGAATAATAGAATCGCTGTGGGCCTCGCACCTGCGCGCGCGTACACATTTCGGAGCGCGCGCTCCGAAAAACGGAGGCTGCTCCCCTTCGCCCTTTTCTCTCCCTTCTCTCTCCTCTTAGCTGGTTTGGGCGAACGCGCGTATATATAGGTATATAATATCGGCGCACAATGCGCCGTATATACTACATCGCTCGTGCAGCAGGCTGCAATTGAAGTCTCCGCGCGCCGCGAGAGCATCTGCACACACACGGCCGAGGAGATATATATGCAGACACACGTGTGCACGAGGAGAGACGCAAAGGTTAAAGTCCTTGGCGAACGCGCGGAGCGGAGCGTCTATATGTAGGTATGTACGAGGAAAAGAGCCGCGCGCGCGCGACGATGATGTCATCCCCGCGCGTAGGCGCGAGAGCGCTTACCTGGCCTCTCTCTCTCTCGCTCTTTAGGTAGCCGGCTGTGCTTTCCTTCGCTTGAAAAATATATAAGCGCGAGAGAGAAGGAGATGTAATAAACGAGGATGCTGCTTCTCGGGAGTAGCGCAGAGGTGCCTTTTCGAGGGAGTGTATATCGCTCGGGAGAGAAAGAGGGAGAGGAGAGCGCAATGAAGCCGAATTACCGGTTATGCAGATATATACGCGCGGCGCGAGAGGAGGCAACCCCTTAACGTCGAGCTGCAGCGCGGCGAGATAAAGAAGGAGGGAAGAGGAGAACAAAGCTGGAAGAAAGTCGCGAATTATACGGCCCCCGGGAAAATCCGAGTTCGCCGCTCGCGTTAAAAAAGACAGAGGGACAAAGAAAAAAAGCTTAAGGGGAAGCCGTCTAAAAAAGCCGGAGAGAGGAGCTAGCGCCGTGTGTATAAGATGGCCGTGTGCCTACGTGGCTGCTGCTGCACAGCCTTGTACCAGCTTTTATCTCTCTCTCTCTTTCTTTCTCGAGCTCGCGCAGGTATAAGGAGCGAGCTATAAGAGCGCGATGGGAGGCGCGCGATATACAGCCGAGAGCGAAAGAGAGGGAATATATATATATTCGAGTCGTTTGGGCAGCAGCAGCAGCAGCCAGGAGCAAGAGTACAGGAGCAGCCCTCGCTTCTCTCTCTCTCTTGTGTTCCGACACACGGAGGAGGCGGGGGATATATCCAGGCGCGCGGCTGGTCAAGCCGCATTCCGCTGGCCGGCCCGCCGCCTCCGAACCCTTCCTTTGCTCTCGCTGGCTCTCGTTTCTTCTCTCTCTCTCTCTCTCGGCAGCGGGAGATTCTGTATACGGGAGACTATCCCCTCGACGAAAAATCTCTCTCTGGCTTCGAAAAATCCTGCTCGCTCCTATGCTTTCTTTCGCTCTCTTTCTCTCTATCTTCTCTTTCTCGCTCTCCGTACATATATACGTATCCACACACAGTGTGTAAAAAAAAATACGTACACGCGTTGTATACCACGTATACACATTATAAATTTAGGAGCGCACCGTAGAAATTCGCCACGCACGCTCCGGCAATAATATCTCCGTACATGCAAATATCCCCACACACACAAGAGCAGAGCTTGGCCTGAGAACTCTGGAGAACGTTCGACGCCCACGCGATCCTCGCTCGTTAGGGAGCTCCGCTCGCTCGCGCGATATATATGCGCGCTCTCGCTTCGCGCGCAGGAAAGGAGAACAGAGAGAGAGAAAAAAAAGGAACGAGTATATACGCGCTTACATACATATATACGCGAGGAAGGTGCGCGCATAGGTAGAGAGCGAAGAAAGACGGAATGTTTTGTCTGCAGCAGCAGCCCGGAGAACGCGCGGCTTCGAGAGCTGAACGATCGTAGAAAGCGAGGGAGGAGAGGAGCAAGAGAGAGAGAGAGAGAGAGAGCTGGTCAAGCGACCGGCTGGCCTTGGACGCGACGACTCGCTTAGATACGGCCCCGTGATGCTGTGTGTATGTGTGTGTGTGCTCCCTCTCTCCGAGAGCAGGCCGCCTCTTGGAATACACGCGTTCCGATTTTTCGTTCTCGAAACGCGCGGGCCCCCTGACTATATATATTATACACCGTCGGCCGAAAATTTCGCGCTCGCCGCCTTCTCCTCGGACCCGTTTGGAAAAATATAACGCCGAGAGATGTTATACAGCTTCCCCTCTGTGTATGCGCGGCTTACGGAGCCTGGCGAGTGCATATATACGCACGTGTAGGTATATACAAGGGGTCAGAGGGGTCAGAGAGGAGCTGCTCCCCTTAACCTTGAAAGCATCACGATATTCGCAAATCGAACGCTACGCGAGGGACGAGAGACAAGGTAGAGAAGAAGCTGGGACCGCGTGCGCGCACGCAGCATCTCTTTCTCTCGCTCCCGTGAGCGGGAGAAGAAATTCTGCCTGTATACGTGGAACTTTCTGTACGTACGATCTCTCGCTCCGCGCCTGGGGAGTCGATCCTTTTTTTCATTCTCCTTTATACTCCGATGCGTATAGGTGGGCTATATAGGTATGAGCGAGAGGGAACAATGTGCGTGAGATGGCTCGAATGACACACTGTATCTAGGTACACTCTCTGATCTCTATAAGCGAGCCGTATATTAATGCATATACAAATTCGAACAATGTTACAAGCTTTCTACAAGTCATTTGAAATAACGATTAGAACGCGTATAATAACGGCCGTTCGTCTCCTCAGATGCGTATGTGAAAGGTGGACAGAAAATCGGCCGCCCTGGTAACGACGTGCTCGAACTCCAGATAGGACAGGGCGCCGTCCCCGTCGATGTCGCTCTCCTCCAGGACCTTCTGACAGACCGTATCCACCTCCTCGTCGGTCAGGCCTCCGCCCACCAGGTGACGGCACGTCTCCTCCAGATCGGCCAGACCCACCAGGCCGTCCTCGTCGAAATCTGTATACGTGACTTATATCGTTTAGTTATACAAAATTTCGCACTCTTGCGCAATTATTTGTAGGTTAAGTATCACGTACCGTAGATCTTGAAGGCGTAGAAGACCTTGAGGTCGCGGGGCGCGTGCTCGGAGAAGACGGACATCATCTCCAGGAAGTCCTCGAAGCAGATGCCCTCGGACCAGCTCTGGCCCGGCTCCAGCGAGTTCTTCGTGAAGACCAGGCCGATGCGCTCGCGGAATGGATTTTCCTGTGGACGAGTCCAGAGAGATTAATGATTTTTTTTTTCGAGCCGGTGTCTGGTATGTGTGTGTGTGCGAGGATGCATAGGTATGGTATACCTGTCTTTGTGGGAAAATGGCTTTGGGAATGGGCTGTGGTGCCGACGCGGGGTGCAGCTCGGATTTCTGTAATGGCTCGGATAATGGGCCAGTCTCTGCGGGCATTCTTGAGGCGCTCTTTTTTTTAGAGAGAGGTGTTTTAGGATGGAAAAGTTGAGGGATTAGGCTGCGGGAAGGGTTTTTTGGTTTGTGGGAATTGGGAGGTTTTGGTGTAAAATGATTTTGAAGTTATTTACAGTGGAACGAAGCGAAGCGTATTTTTTGCCGATTTCAGTTACAGTGTTAATTTAAGAATCGGAACGATATGTTCTCATAATGCTCGCCGAGGCTCTGAAACTATCTCTGTATTGATCTTGAGGCGTGTAGAACGCGCGTCCACTCATTTGAATTTTTACCGTTTACGAAAATTTTCTGGCGATGAGCAGGAAACTTTCGTTCTTTGTATGGTAATCGCGCCCGTGAGAAACTTAGATTAAATAATTTTTACCATCCCGCGGTATATCGGATATGCGCATTCTTTTATAAATATATATACGCTTTGTGTAATTTAGATAAGCCGCGGAGTAATTCTTACACGATCCACGTAATACTTACTCCCGATGTAAATTCATCAATCTTACAACCGTTATAATACTTTCCTACGTGCGAGTCGATTTCTGTGGCTTCGCTTCATCTTATTTCTTTCTTGTACTTTCTAAGATTACTTCGGTCTTCTGTTACGAAGAATATGTCTGTATACGGCTCTGGGCTAATTTATTTTTCTTGTAATGCAATTGTAAAAGTGCGATTGTGTAATAATAACTGTAACATTGAATTTTATGATTTTTTTTTGTAAATTAAATGCAAGATGCGAGATTTCTTTAAACTGTACACGATTGAATGTGCACACGGATTTTATAATGGTAGGCTAATTAACTTTCTAATTCACGAAACAAAATTTTTAATTATCTTTTAAGGCTTGAGATTCTCACGTTTGAATCTTCGGTGTCGCTTGTGAAAGATTTTTCGAAAATAATCACTCGAAAGTTTAATTATAAGGGAGATTAGCGGGGCTAGATTGAGCAGGAGCTGATTTGTACAAAGCGAGTATAACTTTAAATTAAAGAGTTTTCACGGACTGTCGAGAAGATCGGTAAATTTTATCGTTTGAACCGTTCTTTTACAAATGAGTTCACGGCTAAATGCTTTTATTCACACCAGAGAGTTAATTTAGAATATTCGAGGGGGCAATTCGTACAATGTAAAAATTATTATTTCATTGCTATTAATTTATAACGATGTAGTTTTCACGTATAACAGAGAATCAAGTAAAATTATTTGCGAGACTGAAGAGATGTGCAATAAGTTTTGCATGAATTCAGAATCTCAAAAAATTCAATAATTAATGCAGCCCAGCGGTGTAATATGAAATCATGATCATTAACATATTGTATCAAAAAATTTAAGGAGATACGAACATATGAATGAAAATCTAGCTGTAATTACAGAAATAAACTTGAATAAAAGGACTTGAAGAAAAAAGAATGAAAGTAAAATAAAAAAATGTATGTAAAAAATGGTAAACTTAAAGTTTGTAACTATGCAATAGCAATATTAGTTTATTTAATTTTTATCAATATTTAAGCCAAATAAAAAGTGTTCAAAATAACACCGATTTTCTTTACGTATTCGAATTAAACACAAATCAAGTAAAATTAAGAATTTAAAATTCCGAATTCGAATTGTAACACGTATAATGTCGAAATATCCATAAGATTATTTGTTTAAATGATTATTGAATCCTAATAAAACAGAGATACGTGATAAATAATATTAAGCGAGACTTAAAAATGTACGAAGTCACATTTTTTAATTGTGTTGTTTTTGGAGAAGCATCAGGCACGTGAGAAAGAGTGAGAGAACTTATATATGTACAGTCACGTCAAGAAGTTCTCTCGAGAGCTCGGCAAGTCCGAAAGAGAACTGCTTTATAGTCGCTTATATTCTGTTCTGTTCATGATAAATATTTTAAGTATTTTTTTATTTAAAATATACGTTGATTATAACTTTTATTTTGTACAGTCGCGTAATTATCGCGAAACAATGAAATATTATTTAATTGTCCATTGATTTAATAATTTTCTTTATTCTCGTAAGAAAAAAATTTACAAATATTTTTGCAAAGATTTCTGTTTGAAATCATTTAGCAGCTATTATACAAAGATTTCATCCGCAGGAACTTTTGAAAAAAAATCTCACAGGAAATACTTCGTATTTGTTTAACAAAACTAAATTTAATTTGTTTGAACATTAAAAAGTCGAAGTAGGTAATTAAGACTACCAGTAATGGAGGTCATCTTGCGCACGCTCAATGAGGGGGCTAATGAAAGAATATTTTAATTTTTCACGTTATTTATTTAAAAAATTATTATTAAAAATTAAAATATAATTCCATCAGTCTCCACTTAGAGTATCATCTAGTATGGTCACACCTACAGTGAGTGTCTAAATTAACTATTAATAAACTTTTTAATGATTAAAAAAAATAAAATTCAGTTTTATTGTACAAATATGCGAGATTTTATAAAGTATATTTTTCAGGCTCATTGTTATGAGACTCGATGAACAGTTCACTTCATGTGAAAATCGCGGACAATTTTTAACAAAATTTCTATTTATTGAAACGTAAAATTTGTAAAAATCAAATATTACGTTATATTAAATAAATAATGTCAACCATTAATTTACGATGACTCTGTAATTTATCTGTCGACAAAATCTTCACATAATTGCTGCAACGTGTCACCCAAAAACCTCTCCCACAAATACCCGCAGATTTCCTACAGGTCAGCCGTTTCCCGCCCCATCCATCCCTAAAACAATAAGCATCTACAACATCCATCATCCCCTTACAAATAACCCAAAAACCCAAAACGAAACCTCATCCCAACTTAATATCACATCCAGCGCCTCCGAATATACAGGCCGAGGGTCCGGAGGAGCCATGCAGGTGCTGCGCCCAGCTTATCCCCACACACAGGCACACGGACACACAGACAGAGAAGAGAAAGAAGCGAGAGCGCGCGTCGCGCTTACAGTGCAACAATTCTCAGACAGAAAGAGAAGAAAAGAGACACCTTCAATTCGGGAATCCTGGCGAGATAGTCGAGCGGCAGCCGCAAGTTGGAGGCCTCGTGCGGTGTCATGCTGCGCGGGACCATCCCCGGATCGGCCATCTCCCTGAACCGCTTGTGCAGCCTAATTTTTTTTTCATCCACAAGAAACATTACAATATTTTCTCTAATCCACCCTCTCTTCGTCTTACGAGCACAGAGTGTTAATAAAGCTACCTCAGAATCTCCTTCCTCGTGAAGTAGGTGCAGTCCTGGTAATCCTCGAGCTGCTCCTCGGAGAACGTCACCACCTTGTTCCCCATCTATCCTGAATCCCCCTGCCGCGAAAACCGTTTAGATATAAAGCCGTGCAGTGGCTGCTTCTGCGGGCGAGGGCACACACAAAAGCAGCCGCGCTCGGCGCTTTCTCTCGTTCTCTCTGACCATATAAGAGCCGTAATTCCGATTTCCGTTAAGGGTGCGCCCAGGGCACACCCCTCGCGTGCGAGAGAGAGCCAAGGACGGGGCAACACCTACGTGGAGAAACGTGTAATGCGCCGTGTAGATGTATGTATATATATGGGGATGCGCGCGCTCTCGCCATTTCGGATGGTCTTTGTGTTTTTTCTTTTCGGCAGCGGAGAGACATGCTATGGGAATGTGTGAGAGCGCTGGGATGAATTTTTATCGTCGGGAGGATGGTTTTTGGTCGAGCGGCGAGGCTGAGGAAGGTAAAGTAATTGCTGGGCGGCTATCGATGCGCGAAAGTAGGCTGGCGGTCTAGTTGCTTTACGAGCTGGCTCGAGCTTCGGCGCGATCGATGGATGTGTGCGGCTGGTTTTTGAGATTAGTTATTGTTGAGGAGTAATGGAATGTCATGGTTTGGTG
>JAPYZA010004480.1:0-13711 GCA_030522685.1 Eupelmus azureus | reverse complement strand
TTATTTCAAAACTTCTGAGCCGAATCAATTTTCCTATACCACAGTATAATTACATTTCAAATTTCAAAAATCCAGAACAAAAAACTCATTACTATCCGACAAATAGAAGAAAGCCCAAAATCCCAACATCAAAATACACATATCAATTCTATATTCTCTCTCGCGCGCTCGCAGACAAGATATCAAATTTCGCCGCGCTGCTTTCTTCTTTTACTTCCCCCGTCCGTCTCGTTCTATCTAACGCGTCCACGGCGCTCGGAGAGCCACTACTCCGTCTCGTTCTATCTAACGCGTCCACGGCGCTCGGAGAGCCACTACTCTGTATTAGTATGTGTGTATGCTGTCCGCGTCTCTGTCGACTGGCCGGGAGTCAATTGAAAAGAATGCGCTGGCGTTCGGCAGCCGGCCAAAATTCGCGTGTCTCCGCGCTAGTCGGGCTTTTATCGGGATCGTTAAACGCGCGCTGGCGCGGATTGCCGGATTGGAAGATTGGATTTGCATGTCGTTTTGTTATTTTGTTAACGCTTGTTATTATTTTTTTTTTATGGTTGTTTTTTTAGGTATGGTGAGTTGTTGTGGATTGATATTTTGTTTGAGATATTTATTAGGAAAATGCTGTTACGTTTACCAGAGAATCAATAGCCGAATATTGTAAATCGGAATGTAATTATATATGTTAATGGTGTACGAAGATTCAGTTTGAAAAAGAATTGAAAGTCGTTACGCAGCAGTCATATTTATATGTTATTTCAGGCTGTATTAGCCTATCACGGCCAGACTCGGTAGATCGCTGTTTGGTCAGATAAAATAAAAATGATTGCTAGTAAATTTGAATTTTTTTTTTAAGTTTAATAATCTTTTCTGCCGTTACCTGCTTGATGCGGGAAACAGTTGGTTGAGGTACTAGTTTTTTTTAACACAATCATGGAAGGATCAATGTTTGGTCTTGTATGAATGATAAAACTTTAAACTTTATAGTTTTATTATCACTAGAATAAAAAAAAAATTTACAATAAAATAATAAAAATTAATTTATCAAATTCGTCTGATTTTCGTATACTTCAACGCTTTTAAATGCATGAATCAGTTTGTCAGACAAAGCTAATTGTAAGTACCCAACGCTGTTGAATCCTTTATCTCGATATCTTTTGAGCGTAGCTCGGCGCTCCACGATCCCGAAGATATTTTACGTAATAAGTATTACGCTTAGCGAGTTTTTACGTCACCGAATGCAAGAGAGTCATAAAAATTGCAACCTCATCGTCCTTCGGCGCTTCGCCTATATAGCGACAATGAAATCGAAAGAACTGTTTGACATTTAGCAAGTACAACGTTATTCTTTTGTCATTGTTTGTCTTTTTGTACTTTGTCGGAAGGTTCAATTTTAGTTGTTGTTAATGAAAGTACAAGAGCGAATGAAAAAAACAACCATATGTCCTCGCGCGTCAAACTGTACTATTTTTGCACTTATTGTTTTTTTCTTGTATTCCAATGTAGCAAGTTCATTTGATGGTGAAAAAGCATAAATGATAATAAATTATTGATAAACTTCAAGACCAATTATAGTAATTATACCGTTATCTTCGTCTTCTTGACCGAAGAACTACATATCTGAACGATAGCTAATCGAGAGCGACTGATTTAAAGTCAATTACAAAGTATAGGACGAAATTGACGTAAAAGCGCACCTCGAAGTGCAGTGACGACAGTAGCTTTAGCGGACGTACAGAAAGCGACACAGGCCAGAATGGGAATTGTCTAAAATTAGCCAGCTGCACGCCGAGTGCCACAAGGAAGTGCGCCTTAATTGATTAGGAAGTTTTCGACGACTCGTTTTGCCTTGACGCTCTCCAAAGCCAGCGCTTGCATCTTCATTAACTTTCTTCAAAAGTCATCAGCAGCTTGCCGGATTAAAACAAAAAAAAAACCATTTCGCTATCAAAAACAATAAATATTCAATCATTTACTAGCAACAAGATCCAAGCCGGCCGTGCAACGCGGATTATCGATCCAGAATAATAGTTTCCTGTTAAACTTTAATAAAGTGAATACATCACCGAGCCTATCCTCATCTCAAACAGCCCCCTCCCCTATCGCAGCAATATTTATGAACTCATCGCGATATCACCTCTCTCATCGCTCCCAACAAAACATCTCCCGCGCATAACATACGCCGATCGTCGCTCCCATCTCAGCAACCGATCGAACCGATACCGCACGCAAATAGCCAATCCAAAAAACGAAAAAATATCCCGAGAATCACATGCACCCAAACGTGCGCGAGTGTAGAACGACAACGAGCTCTGAGAGCGCGCGGGCGCGCTGCGTTTATAGCTCTCGGGTGTGAGGAGGCACAGAGCCGTGACTCATCGGGAATATAATCCGAATAAATATATACGTGCGCGTGGAGAAGCGCTGACGCTCGAGCGCAAGGCCAAGGCCGAAGCCGGCAGTGGCTGGTTATCATCGCGGAGAATAAATTAATGCACTCCCTTCCTTCTTTTTTTTTAGCTTGATGAGTGCGAGCGACAGTGCGCGAGGAAAAAACAATGGCTGGGACGTTGGGATGCGTGTGATTTCTGGGTTTTCTTTTTGATCGGGGTGTTGTTGGGATGATGTTTTGTGAGATGATGCATGTTGTTATCAGTGTAAATGTTTTTGGGGACGGTTGTATGGCTCACGGGATGAATATGTACTTGGTGCTGCAAAACAAAGTGAAGATAGATTTGATCGTTTTTCGTGCGTGGTATTAATTATATTGCGAGTCATTGTGTTTAAAAGGAGAAAATTGGGTTTCGCTGTTGTCTTAATGCTGGTTAATCTCTATTCGATTTTATTTATAAGCGTTTATCTGCTTTACATCTTTATGACCTTTCGTTTGGTGCACTTGATCGTCAACGTGAGCTTTCCACAAACAAGTGTAATGAATGTTTGTGTTTAAGGTAGTCATTGATTTCAGCACTCTATATTTGTTAGATTAATGTAAATTTAATGTTCTGATGCATTATAAATTAAGAGCGATATGCAGAAAATTACACGTGATGTTTTCAAGATGCCACGTGATAAATTTAAACTTAATGTATTAAAAAGCTTTGAAGAAATATTTAAGTAAATTTACATAATTAATAATAATTAATAATTAATAATAAGAGTGTGCAGTGTAAAGCAGGATTTTTATTTGTCTTATTTCTTTATCAATTCATTAAACACAGATTCATTAAAGCAAGCGTTAGAACTATAACTTCAAGCAAAGTAAAATTAATATCCCACATTTCAAACAAGTCATAAATATTAAAACAATGGCATCAAGAGCCAACATTCTTCAAAATTATACAACCGGCTTTTGAATGCGGCTCTTATTATTCATGTTGCATAGAACCAGCTCAATGAGCAAGCGCCAAGGATCGCCGTAGAAAATTGTTTTATAAACAGCGAGCGGCTTAATATCGGCTTTGTGGAATTTGTAGCGCGAAAAGCATTAAAGCACTTCTTATCGCGACCAGTTTTTCAAAATCAACAATCCCGCGCCTGGAGACGCGTTTTCAATTCGAAGAAAAGCGATACGCGTTCGTTTACACGCCAGGTGACCTTTTTTTACATTTTTAATCGTTAGTTCTAGATAGAAGTGTATACATAATTTTTGAAAATAAATTATTAACACACTAGTCGAATCGTACATACGATAAGATAATTAAATACGTTGGTGTGATAATAGCAACGATTCATTAGAATAAATATCCAGTTCGAAGCAATCGCTGGATCGTTTCTCTCAGAAAACTTAGTCATCCGTAATCAACGTTTCCCACTAATTTTATTTTCGCCCAGGCAATTCGTCAAAAAAAAGCTACAACCTCGATAATTAAAAAATGAATATTAAAATATTTAATCACCCAGTTCCTCTCCCTATTTATTTACACCACCCAACGTAGCCGCCTTAACAAACATCCCAACAAGCCACTAGAAAAAAAATCAAAGCCAACATACGCTTTCCTCGTCATAAATTTTTTCCCGAACCACTGCATCAATATTGAGACAGAAGAAGGCTCGCCTTGTCGCGAGCGCAGAAACACTTATGAAAAAAAAAGTGTCAGCTCGCCTCGACACACATGCAGAGTCATCGAGCGAGTTACGTACAAAGGGCCCGATAGAGTCACGATCCGTCGGCGTCAGTGGCTGCCGAGAGGCGCGAGTGTATATATATATATATAAAAAAAAAAAAAATCCCCGCAGCCGGTGGGGCGCCGCGGGCAGTTTAGCCAAGGCCAGGAGCGTAACGGTACACGCGTATATGCAGGCCTTATTTCGCCTGCGCCGCTTTGGCTATCGCTCGCGGCGACTGTTAAACTTAATGCACAAAGATCGTGAGTAATGCTCTAATTATGCGCCGAGCCGCGATGCTGGCTACTGTAAAGTCGTTTTTAAACGCGCGTCGATGCTGATGAAACAGTACTTGCAAAGAATAGTTAATAATTTTAATAAAATTCACTCGCTAATTGCGATCAAAAAGAGCTCCGAAAGCTCAAAACTGGAGAAAGTTAAAAGAAGAAGCCGCCTCTCTTTCTCCTCCCACGACGTAAATCACGAAGCTCCGCGCTGAATCCTGCTTCCCGGAATTTCGCGAAAGCGCGACTTTATTAGCCGCTGCGCGCAAGCAGACGATAAGATCGCACTCTTGGGTTATTCTCGTGCGGCGCGCTCGTCAAAGTCAACCGCGGGGACGTTCCGTAAAGGAGCGCGTGAGCGGCGCGCTCGCGTTTATTTTATTACGCCCAGATAAGGCTTTATCTCGCTGGCTTTATGTACGTTGCGGATTTTCTCGTCTTTTTTTCTTCTGCGTTCCGGCCCTCGCCGGTAGCCGGGCCGAATAAAGAAACAGGTTGTGCGCGGCGCTGGCAGTTTGTTTGAATGGATTTGGAGGTACTTGCTGAGATGCTTTCGAGGTTTGGTGTGGATTTTGGATGGGATAGTTTGAATTTATTTGTTGTTTGTCAGCGTGGAATTGCTGAGTGTTGTGGATGATGCAAATATAGAATTGGAAATTGCATGATAAATTATTGTCGATATTATATTTTGTAATTTTCTGGCTGACGCGTCGATACGCTGCATTTTACGAAATTCAAGATTCAGAATCCGAATGCGCAAATATGCATGCATAGATAGGACAGATCTATGCATGAATGCTGAAACAGTACCGATTCAGTCATTGCACTCTACGCAGAACGCATTCGCTCTGTATATTATTTGATATTCTTATATAATAAAACTATTATTGTAATCGTCGATGGTAATTATGCATATAGAATCTGTTTAAGTGTCAGTTGGAAATTGCTTAATAATTTACTATGGATATTGTATTTCGTAATTATCTTGTAAGTCGCATCGATACTCTGCATATTACAAATCTCGAAATTCAAGATAGAGAATTCGATCACGCGAATATGCGTGCATAGATAGGACGGATCAATGCACGACTGCTGAAACAATACTGATTCAGTCATTGCACTCAATGCAAGACGCATTGGTTAAGTATATTATTTGTAATGAAACTATTTTTGCAAGCATCGTATCCCGTATATAAGCACACTATACTATCTGCATAAATCTTCCTCGATGTGCTTTAAGAACAAATAAAATTGAAAAATATTTTCCTTACAAGATTGAGTTGAACTTTTAAATTCGAAATTTTGTTCTCAATACAGTCAGGAACAAAATAGAATAGATGGCTTTCACTCAGTTAAGTCACACTTTATTTAACAAGTCTTAAATGATGAATTGAAAATCGTGTAATAACAAAATCACTACTTAAAAAATTACAAACGTATAATACTATTATAAATCATTTTACTTATTCATATCGATTGCTATACAAAAATACCATAAGATAGTTACATTAAGTAATCAATTGTCATAGTTTCGTATATTCAATAATTCTAGTTTCCTGTATTGATTTTCACATCCCTTACAAATCTTATCTCATGTCCTTACAAATCTTCGTCAAACTTCTAAAGTTCTTAATAGTATCTTGTGGGTAAGCACCTTAGCTGACCTTCAAGCTGAATTTCATGCTCCCTCCTTATGAAGAATAAAAAGAAAAAGAAGACGAAGAAAAAAGAAAGTGAAAAAGAAAAGAGAGAGAGAGAGAGAGCGAGAGAGAGATGGAAAGAGAGAGAATCATACAGGCAAAGGGTGTGGAATAACCAGCTGCAGAAGAAGAACGAGATAAAAAGACTTTTTATTAAGGAACTCTCATATTCAATTATTGTTGATCAAACTATTTTTGTGGTCCTCTCTTAAAAATTTCAAATTATAAATGATATCGTATTGGAAAAATATTTTTTTGCTTTTTTGTGCTTACAAAAGACAAATATACAAAGTGTAAACTATTTACAGTAATAATGTAAAGTTTAAAAAGTAAATTAATTTTTAAAAATTATTTACAGTTGATACTTATAATTTTATTACGAAAATCAAGCCGTATTTTTTACTTCCATAAAGATTATGACTCTTTATTTAGTCGCTAGCTATTCAATTAACAAGCAACGCCAGAACAGTTATTAATTATTTTTTATTTTCCACTTAATGTTCAGCGCATGTTATAGGTATTGGAAAATCGACTTCAACAGTTTGCGATCAAGTTCTGCAACGTTAACGTTTACGTAGTGCTTTAGTTGTCAAATAATAAGTAAAATATGTAAGTGAAGTAAATGCAGTCCATGTAACGAGACTGCACACTAAATAAGGAGGGTATAGAGAATACAAAGAAAATAATACTATGGGGGGGATCTTTGTCAACAGAGTTTTGTCAGGTACAGTTATCTTCTTGATCTCCGTAGTAATGATGATAATTATTTTTGAAGTTGCGCATGCCAGAAGTGATAAACCCAGTTGGGGTATCACAGCGCCGCAACTATTAAAGACAAATTTTACTTGGCTACTTAAAGATTTTGAGCTTATGGAAAAGATTTCGCATGACGGAAGATTAATATCATCGGCTCCCATGAGAACGCCACATACTCATTTAAATTTGACTCTGGCTATTAAGCTAGGAAATGGTCGTGAGAAACCGGAATATAATAAACCTAGACCTAGACCTAAACCTAAACCTAAACCCAGACCCAAACCCAAACCTAAACCACCTAGACCTAGACCACCTAGACCTAGACCACCTAGACCTAGACCACCTAGACCTAAACCACCTAGACCTAGACCTAAACCTACAGCTAAACCTAAACCTAAAAGTGAACATTATTTGGGCCTGTTTATGTTTGTGTACTATCCTCAAAAATCTGATATCAAAACATACTTTAAATGTTCAATATTTGATAAGGATCTGCGGAAAGTAGTGACGCGTGAGTTTAAAGAAGTTCTTCAGAATTTCAACGAAACGATTGAATTGGGCGATAGTGATACCAACACGAACTACCGAGGTGTAGGCACGGACAAATTTGTAGAGATAAATTATATACTTCAGAATAAGAAGACTATTATGCCTGACAGTCATCTTATGCTCCAGTGTGATTTTTACGCCTTCTTATCGGTGGAGTATATATGGAGCGGTTGTGAAATATCGACTGTTCCTGCGTTCAAGCCCAACTGGTTTGACGATCATTTTTTAGATATATGGAAAGAACAAAAATTCGCCGACTTGACCCTAGGAATTACTAATGACACTCGCGGCCTCCAGGATCCTAAACATAACGTATCAGAACAAGATATACGATGGAGAACTAAAGTGCATAGGTTTGTTCTATATTCCACTAACAGGGCATTCAAGGAATGGCAGGATACCGATAAAAATTATGCACCCACCACTGAATATTACTGGTTGTTATATGAATTACATGATCTACATGAGCATGACACCATTGACGTGCTTGCGCTTGAGGATGTCGTAAAGTTTATGTATACCGGACGGATTGATAATGTGAATGAAAATCTTCTAAAAATTTGGAAGGTGGCACATAAAATGGACATCGTAAGTCTCGAAAGACTCTGTGAAGAATTAATTTGCAGAGGATTAAACAAAACAAATATCATAGGGCATACTAAACTTGCTATAAGATACAAATCGAAAAGGTTGTTACCGTACATATACCTATTTTTGTCAGAATATCACGATGAATTCATAGCGTATGATGAATATAATGATCTTGTGGCTAAATACCCAGAGATTCCAGTAGGTATTGCAACCGTTAGAAGAAAAATATTTGCTGGATCGTAGTAAACTATTTCGAAAGTTAAAAATCAATTTGTTATTTAATTAAAAGTTTTTTTTTTAAAAAAACAACATTCCTTTTACTCGGGATATACCAAGCAGAATGTGCTTGACAAGGGAAAAATGTAAAAAATTCAACAACTAAAATGGGATTTAAACCTATGACCTCCTGTATATCGGGCAGTCTCTCTACCTCTCATTTTCAGACTCTAATTTTACTATAAAGACTGAAAAACAATATATTTTTTACATCATTCAATGTATATACAAAACACCAATGTGTTAAGCTTTGTATAAATTGCTAAATAAATTACATGTATTTATCTATCTACTAATTGAGCTACTAAGGAACAGCACAATAATTTTTGTTTAGTCCATTGATAAAACATTTTTTTTACTAAAATACTTGAAAATCGTAAAAAGTTTACAATTTTCGAACAAGAAGTATATCTAATATTCTACAAATCATAAATAGTGGAGAGCGCGACTAGTTGTCATAGTAGGTAAGTTGATCACGTTTTAATAACTCGAATATCTAAATAGCGCGTGATGTTAGCACTGCTACTAATGATGTTTAGTGCTAAAGTACATGTCCAAGATATTAGTCATCTATCGCATGTCAGTAAAATACGACGTAATTTTGAAAAAATTAGTTATATGGATTCGAAAATATTGGTTTTACTAGATTTAATGCATTATTATGCGAAAAAATAAAAATTTTGTAAAAACTCAGCCTATTAGCTATGGTTTTCCCTATTTTTAAAGTTGTTTATGTAGAGTATTCATTAGTTGATCTTTTTGAAGCTTTATGAACTTCCGGTTACTAAATGCACAATTTTGGTGAAAAAATTCAGCAGTCATTAACCAACAATTTACGATATTTGCCATGGTTGGCCAACAATTTCATCAGCGGTTTAAATCCAGCAATCCAGCTTATTTTCATAGAAGTATATAAGTACTACAACACAAGTTTTTCAGATATTTATCGTTTAGTAATATTTATAAATATTATAATTTACTGCACACTATAAAATCCATTCAAAATTTCTCAGATGTCACTTTCATTAATAAATATTTGTATTTCATCACCAGCATCTATCTGAGACAAAATTATTTGAATTAAGATCATGCTTTTACTCGGTTAGGCATAAAATAGAGAGATGGGGTGCTGAATTCGACCTGTCACAATCTTATAGATTGCATTGATCCTAGAATTATCTCTCTATTAATTAGTTACAATTCAACTTTATTTATAATTGTAAGTGATCTTTAAGAATGTTTGTATCAAAGTATTATAATAGTGTTAATTTACTTAGTTAATTTACTCCTGTAAATTTCAATAAAATTAAATAAAATAAAATGTTATAAAATTTTTATTTTTTAAATCATAATTAACGCAATAATCTAAGGCAATGAGACACAGAGTTTAATTGGTTTATTAATTTATACCAGACTGAGATTAAAATATTTCTTGAGAGTAACATAGACACTACAAATCATTTTTATTTGTTTAATTAATTTAAAATTAGTATTCACTCTCAAAAAGTATTTTAAGTCTGATGTAGTCTAAGAATTGTCCAAAGCAGTGAATATTCAACAATATGATTATAATTGAATATTGTTCGATACCACGGCGAAAAAGTGATTTCAAACTCAACTGAAATTTCCGATGATATTTGTCCAAGTTTGAACAGTTTATATTTTTGAAAGTTGTTAAACTCGACCGAGAATTATTTTCAGGTTTTGATCTTCTTTTTTTATTCTCTAATACTCTCGTTGCATAATTAACCATAATGTATACCTATTCTTAGCAAGTAAAAAAATATGCAGTTCATACTATTATGCCATAAGTGATTATAATTTAATAATCTGTGTAAATTTCGACCTATTTTATCATTATTTCTACAAGTTTTGCGTAAAAAATTGAGACACTTATTGACGCAGACCCAGAAACCCTGGAGGAGAAATTACACCAACATGACTGTATCAGCGGCACGAAAATTGCATATTGTACAATATACACAGTACTATGCACGAAACCACAACCAGCAAGAGGAGAAAAAGTCAATCTTGCTTACTTAGGGGTGTCCCTCACCCCTCCTGCCGCGTCAAGACTTCGATAATCGCGCGGAAAACTCTGGACTACTATATGTTGTAGTGATAATATTGCCTCTACTGTTGCAGCTGTTTTCGAGGATAATCCCGGTGTGCGGGGGGTATAAAACACCCCACGAATGCAAAAAAATCCTTTCGTGAACTTAGTTGTTTTACTCGCTTCCACACTTTACCAGAAACAATTGATCGCTTTTTAAAGAAGAACAAAAGGCCTTTCGTATGTCGCCGAAACAATTGTACAATAATATGGTGGATGCGTATGGTGCGTCGAAGGTAGGTGTATGGAAATTGTAAATGAGAAGTGGAAAGTTAGTATAATTGTAATCATAAAACGCCTGGTATAGACGTTGATAAGAACTATTTTTCATTCATTTTAATTGCTCTTGCCTGATGATTACTATTTTTTATGACAGCCGGTATGCATTTGGTGAAATTCTGATTGCCTTTAAATTACATTCTCAAATACTTTACAACTCATTTCATGTTTCTGCAAATAAGCTGTAGAATATTTTTGTATTTCATAACTTACGGAAACTAAAACTAATTTTTACCAGTACTCCATTATTAAAAACCAGACAAACCCCGTATCATTCAAACTCCTCGGCTAAACCTTAAAAATTGCTCGAATATCGCATTACCCCAAGCTCACTCGTCTCGCCACTGCAGCTCGCGAGAGGCACAGTGTGCATACGGTCGCACACGAGGAGAGTCGCCTGGCTTGCAGCGCAGGAAAGAAGAAGGGATACAAGGAGGGGGTAGGGGCTCCCTCGCTTTTAATGTTTTGCTCGATTTTTGCGTCTGCAGTGACGAGTGCGTTGCCCCGCGCACCCGAGCGCTCACGCATCAACAACAAAGAGATAGCTCAGCTCGCGTATATAGCTTGCTCGCGTGTGTGTATGTGCAGCTACGCTTCTCTCCCTTCTTCTTCCTCTCCTCCTGCTCGCAAGCGCGAGCCTCTACTTAGTTTCATTGTCGCTGGGCCAAGGGACGACGAACCTGCGAGCGCTCTAGATTTGTCCTTCTCTTTTTCGCCGCTGCTGCGCCAGAGAGCGAATATATAGGGGGGCTAAGACTGCAGGGAGTTTTGTTTTTGGGAATGTCGGCCCGAGCTCTTTTCTGCATTCTCCGGGGGGAGGGGGAGAGGACAAAGGGTTTACAAGAAGGTCGGCTTGTAAGAGAGGTTGGATTGGGCTAAAGGGGGGGAGAGGGGGGTTTCTGCGAGGTTTTTTTGAGTCGGATTTGGAGGACTTATTCGGCGAAGGTGGCTATTTGGCTTTTGTGAAGAATGGAGATGAGATGAATTGATGGCTTTTGGAGAGTTGGGCGTTTGGTTGTTTTTTTGACGGAACTTGTAAGCGTGCGCTTTTGTGAGGAATCGGATTGTTTGGGTGATTATCGGCGCGGTAAGAAAAGGCGCTGCGGTACAAGGCAATCTCGATCTTTTTGTAAAATTGGTTAAATTTGAAACAAGATTATAGCGAAGTTATAGGCCTCTCTGTTTTTTGGATCAGGTAGTTGCTCTCTTTGTCCTAGATGGTTTAATTATACTGCAGTATTTTCCTAAGATCTCATCGAAATAATAAATTCAAACGAACCACGATTCCTTCACTCCCCACCATCAAAAATCCATCCCTCTACTCGACTAACACTCAAAGCAAGCCAACCAGTCGCAAAACCAAATCCCCAGACCCATCGCACCCAGGGTCCTTAAAAATCTATTACCCATACATCGCGCGTTCGTCGCGCTCGGCGGACCTCGACACATTCTCCGCTCTCACTCGAGTAACATCTGCCAGCTCGACGGCCGTTACATTATATAGGTCCTCTCTCTCCTCTCTCTTTCGGGGCAATAAAAATAATTCGGCGATGACCGGAGGGCGCGGGCCTCGCGCGTCCGCCATTAAACGCGGGGAACAAGAAGACGAGCTTGCGCCTCGTGCGAAGGGAGACAGAGAGGAGAAGGAGAGAAACCGCCCCCCGATACATATATACATGTATAAGATATATTTTTATTGGCCGATGCGTCCGCGCCGTCTGGATTCATCGCAGGCCGTTCAACCCTGCAGCGGGCTTCTTGAGCCGGCACTTTGCAAGGATGCAGCGCGCGTTGCGCTCGATTGGGAAATAGCTCGCGCGGCTGCAGTCGGTTATGGTTTTTGGCTTTCGATTTGGAGGAGGTTGAAAGTGGCGGTGATTGTTTAGCGGAGGGGCGAGAGCTGGGTTTGCTGGGGTGGGGACAGGCTTTGGTTTGAGATTTTTATGATTTGTCGGAAGTATCCTGAAGGTTTTGTATATAGATTGGGTAATGGTGATGGGAATGATCAATTTATTAATTTTAATAACTAAGAAAGAAAAAACGAATAGGTGTTTTTGGGATTTGTTTATACAATAGAACGAAATTTTGATAAAAACATTTATTCTTTCCTGACCAAAGTTAATTGATCACACTTCAAAGTAATACAATCACCATAGCGTAAAACAACAATAACAATTACCAAACAAACCAAATCTCCCAACCCAAAAATTCAAGCCCGCCAAACCACATACCTCCAATCCCGCTCCACGTCTAAATCCGAACCGCAACTATTTCGCAAGACCTAAAAAGCGCCGTTACGCAAAGCATCCGAGAATCGCGTTACAGACAGACACTAGGCGAATTCCCTTGGTGGAGAAAAAGGGTAAGTAGGCCGAAAAGCCGTCCGCCGTTGGGCGAAAGCGCGGATAAATCCAGAATTGGCGCGCGCGATGTAAGACCAATCGAAGTAGCGCCCGCGTTCTAAATCCGTAAGTGGTTTTTCGGCCGGGCGCGCAGCCGGCGACTCAGACCCGAGGAATCCGCGCCGAGAACCATAAAACACAGGCGCGTAGCCTTCCTTTTTCTGATGCTGGATGTGGTTACGCGCGCCGGTTCGGAATCCCCCGTTAACCTACTTTGCGCTCTTGGATGGAAGAAAAATTCAAAGGGGGTACGGGATGAAAGCGAGGGTTGTTGCCTTCGGTGATGGCTTTTTTAAGGTGGAGTTTTGTCTTTGGGAGGGAAGAAGAGCGAGGATCGTTCACGGCTGTTTGGTTTTTATCGCGTTGCAATTTTGCGGACTGTTAAGGCTGACGAGGCGGATTCGTTCCTCGGCTTTCAATTGCGCCCGGATGCGAGGAGTGAGTAAGCTTGGTGCGAGAGTTTGAGCGGTAAGTTTGTGAGATCTTTATTTGTATTAATTGATCTTTGAGGTATATAGAAGTGATTTTTGTTTAAAAGAGTTGGATTAAATTTTTAAAAACTTTTTGTTGAATGAGATATAGGGTTGGAATATTTTGGTGAAATTACAAATTGCAATTTTCCTCGGACAGTTTTTGGCCAGAAGCCTTAGAAATTGCGTTAAA
>JAPYZA010004479.1:0-13768 GCA_030522685.1 Eupelmus azureus | reverse complement strand
ACCGCTTCTTTGTATGCTGACAATCGTCATTTTATAGGAAGAGAATTATTTAAAAAATTATTATTATGTTAATATTACATTTTTAAATCGTTTTCAAACATTTTGAAATTTGAAATTATCGGTCATTATTAAAGATTTAATAACAAAAATTTTCTTTGCATTACAAAGTTTAAAACATTACAATAACAATATTGTAATAATGCATTTAAAATGAACTTATAATTTGAACTGAATTGAAATTAACTGATGTATTTTGAATTTTTACTGATTAAAATTTATAAAGTACAAAATATTTAATACCAAATATAAACTTGTAACAAAATCTTAGACAATTATTTAAAATAATATTCACAAATTGTTTTTCAGGAGAAAACGCGCTTTGACCGGTCAATACACCCGAGGCACCATGGAGTTTTTGAGAAGAAACCAAGAGTCTACACTGACATAGCCACGGTAAAATAAACATACGAAGCTAATTTAAACAAACTGTCAATCAGTGATAAATATAGACGGTTTCGCTGCGATTTTCCAGCACTACACGGCCTACAAAGATGCGGCGCAGAGCGTTTGTTATTTGGAGAAGATGAAGAACAAGAGTGATTTGGATAATCTAAACTTCTGGAGGGACGTGATTCAAGCCAACAAAAAGACACTCTACGCTGCCGATCAGGCTCTCACTAAAATAGAGGTATATGTAGGCTGATCTAAGAATTTTCAGTTCCTTTTAATCATATTTATTATTTTATTGCAAATACTAATTGGAATTCCTTTACAGTTTTTAAAATAATTTGTAATACAGACTAAAACATTCGCTAGATATAATTTTAGTATACCATCGTAATAAAATATGATACACTGCAATTGCAGCAGACCACGTGTAGTCTATTTCTAATTTCTTAATAATAAACATTAATAAAACGAGAAAGTCACAGTATTACTATATACAGAAATTTTTCTCAGCGTAGTAAGTCTTCCCGCGTTTATAAATTCCACAATCAACTACGAAAGATTGATACGTCCAATAAAAATAAAAAAATCAACCCATTAATTACTAAGTTTCCAATTTCTTTCATTAGGCCTGGCGTCTAGCGGGCGGTCGTATTGTCGAGTTCTGCAAGGGCATGACAATGATCCTACTACAAGAGGAAAAACCCGACTACGAGCACAGTGACGATCCGTTTTTCAATATTCTACCCGAGGACGAAAACGATATATTTCAGAAGCGCGTGGCCGATGTCGTGCTGACGCCCCTTAAAGTGCGCGCCAAAAGGCGAGCCGTAATCGAAGAGCGCCAACGGCTCAATCAAGAGGAGAATTTAACATTGGAACGCAGAAAGCGAGATGCTGAACCATACAGAGCCAGATTTAGAGGACAAACCCAATCGCAATATCTGCACATTGGAGAGGGTCAGAAAGAAGGAAAAGCTGAAGCGGAGGCTACCCAGCAGTCTTCGCATGCTGTTGTCAGTGAGTGCATGTTTAGCCATTTAGTTATTTTCAACGTGAGAGCTAAATTAGTTTTAAAGAAATAAACGAATATAACTATTTATTTTGGTTATAAACAAATTAATCACAAAAATGACTTTTTGTTTTTAATCATATAGTGCAACAAAGGATTATTATAATTTATAAGGCATTTATATTGAACGTTTTTTTAATAAAATTTAAAATGTACGCTTTTCAGGTGGAAGTAATGGAATGGGTCAGGCACAGAGTATGTCGTCAGGTGCCGAAGGATGTGAGGGCTGCCCAGGCGCTGTTCCAGGTATCATAGGAATACAACAGGGTCTGCCAACAGGTGTGAAGGACAACTAAATTAATGCATATTGGCCTGAAAAGTTACATATTAATTGTATGCTTAACATCAAAATATACTAATACATTATACATTGCGCAATTGATTTATAGATTGACTAAGTTATGTATTGATGCACGTTACTAACAATAATGATACTTTTACACATTTTAAATAACATAACGAATAAAATTGTATTTTAAATAAAAATTATTACACACACAACTTTTTAGTATTTTTTATTTTCTCCTAATCTGACCCATAATGAAATATATCTCAAAACGCACCTCAGCTACAGCAAGTAACACAATATTATTTTATTTTTTCACGATTCTCTATCCAAACGCAATAATTAATGAACTCGCATGAATAGGCGCTGGAACGTAACTAGAACTTTTTCAGGTACTGCACCAGACGTACAACTAGGTAGAGATAGAACAAGTACATATCCACTTCATTCGGTAATAAGTGAAAGCGCTCCAGGAACCGGAACTGGAACTGTAACATCTCCAGGTATTACAAGAAAATATAAAAAATTTAACCATTAATTTTTAAAAAATGAGAAGATTTTTTCGGGTTTTATTATTAGGTTGAATAATTAATAACTAGTAGAAAAATAATAAGATAATTAAGTTAATATTATGAACATGGTAAATAATTATTAATAAAAACATAATTCATAGGTATGCAATCGCCAGGTACGCAAATCAATAGAATATTTCCACCTGGAACATTACCAGGAGGTATTCAGTATCCAGCAGGAACTTATCCTGGAGGAGCAACACCAGGTACCCAAGTAAATTATACACCAGGAACGCAGATGATCAATAGAACACCAGGAAATGTAGGCAGCTACACGCCAGGTACGCAAATAGTTAGAGATAATATAGCAGGGATTCAAGTTCCTGGCGGAGATACCTTTCCTCCAGGCACTCAAGTAAATGGAGGTGGTGTTCTAGGTACACAAACACCCGGAGGTGGTATATATCCCCCCGGTACTCAGGTAGTAGGGGGCAGTCCTCAAATGCCGGGTATAAGTGCCTATCCAACGGATACGAAAATAGTTGATGGCAGAATTCCAGGTGGACCGTATCCTCCAGGTACTTACGTAGACAGTAGAGGTATACCCATCACAGGTCCTTATTCTCCGAGCACTCAAGCGTCTGGCAGCGTTCCAAAAACACAAATACCTGAAGGAGTTTACTATCCACCAGGTACGCAAATATATAGCGGTGGAGTATCAGAAAGTCAGATACCAGGTATAAGTATAGATAATTTGATAGTGGCTATGTTCCAGGAATTCAAAAGCCAGGAACTGCGCCTCTGTCAGGCTCAAAAATTGATAGTGATGGACAAGTCTTAAGTGGAGGTTTTTATCCAACAGGTACACAAGTTTTTGGAGATAGAACTCAAGTTTCAGGAGGCGCTACTTATCCCCAAGGTACAAAAATAATAGGTGGTGGTACGATAGGCACTCAAACACCAAGTGCAGGACCGTATTTTCCACAAGTGTTTGGTGCTAATTACCCCGGTACACAAGTTCCAGCAAGTATTCCAGGATCTCAATCGCCAGGTGGTATAGTATATGCACCTGGAACAAATACAGTGTATGAACCAGGCTCTCAAATAGTTAGTGGTGGAGGCCCTATAACACAGATACCAGGTGGTATCAAATATCCACCTGGTACACACATTATTGGTGGTGGTCCAGGAACTCAACCATCAGGAGGAGCTGTAAGTTCTCCAGGAACACAAGAAGTTGGACAAACCATTCCAGGTCATGTACCAGGTGGTATGGTATATCCGTCAGGTCCTCAAACAGGTAGTGGTAATATTCCAGCAAGTAGTAGTGGAACGTCTTTCAGAGATACAAGGTTTAGGTATTGGTATATATCCACCAGGTACACAAATTCTTGATGGGACAGGAACTCCATTGCCAGGCGGAGGCGTGTATGCTCCAGGTGCACAAGTAGTTGGTGGTGGTATTCCCGGTACTCGAGTACCAGGAGATGTCATTTATCCACCACAGACACAAGTAGGTGGTGTTATTACAGGATCTCAAGTACCAGGAGGTACATTGTATCCTCCCGGTACTCAAACTGTTGGTGGTGGCGGCATGCCAGGATCTCAAATACCAGGTATGATATACATAATAGCCATATACATATTATACGATTTATATTTTTTAAATAAATAAGAAATAGTATCTACAATGTTGTTTCTGCAAAAAATTAATAGAAAACATAGTTGTCTTACACAAAATTGAATTTAATTATTCTATAAATTTCATTTTAAAAAATCGCTTATGTATATAAGTGCAAGTACTAAAATATTTTATTTTGATCAGGGCTAAACTATGGGTACCGTATTTATTCTGATCCAATTCATTAAAATGTTTCATCTAGAATCATATCGCTCTTTTTAAAATTTGTATTAAGGAAGAACAGGCGCGACCGGAGGAACGCAAAAACCTATTATTCGTGGTGATATTCCAGGAACAATCATTAATTCTGGTGGATCGCAACCGGGAACAACAGGTACTATTATTATACCTACAAATGTGACAGGTTTTATCGTAATAAAAATAACGAACTCAAATTATAACTTATTGAAATCATAATAAATTAACTAATAGTATATTGTACAACTAGGAAGAAACATTGAAATTGCCTTCGGTGTCTTTGACGCTCACTCGTGCGAAAACATCATCCTCGCTAGAAAAAGCCACTTTTTCTCGTGTTATACACTGTGCTATTTTAATAAAAACATGTATAAGGTAGTTGACCCAATATTTGATTGAGATCCGATGGCTGATCAGTTCGATATATTAGTAGGCTTTTCAATTTGATTATTTTACATATCCGATAAAAAGGAAGATTGACATCTACGCGTATTATAATTATGACAGTCGATCTGAGGTTTTAGCGTGAGGATCAGCTCTGATGATTGAACATTGAACATTGAACATTTTCTAAACAACAAAATAATCAAAAAATAGTAATATTCTGATGCAAAAAAATTTTTTTTTATCATAAGGGCAAACATAATGAAGAAGGACCTTGTAATACATTAATTCCATTTCGTTATTATTAATTAGCTTCACACCTTAACTTTTACAGAGTATATTTTTTGATATATTTAAACATAATATACATATAACTATAAGAGAATTCTATCAAGCTATAAACCTAAAATAAAGCTAAATATAAAATTTAGGTAACCTTTCGCTTTTATTTTTCCTTGCGTTGCATATATGAATTATAAAAAAATGTTTGTTCTATAGAAAAAATCAATTTTTCATTTATTTTCCATGCACGTATTGAAAAAAATCAATTGCTTTTTTAAAGAGTACATTATATTTAATTTCAGGTAATGTATATTTACCAGACTCAAATGGCCAAGTAGTTTATCCAGGTACGGTTTTTCATCCTGGCACTAACTTAATTCCCGGCCAATACTTTCCAGTCCAAGGTTCACAGTACCCTGGTGGCACAATCGTAGGTCCCGGTTCCAGCGTCACCGGACCAGGAACAAGTGGAGGACCTATAGGAGGACAAACAGGTGTGGCTGTCGGTCCAGGATCTCAAGTACCGGGAGGTACATTATATCCTCCCGGTACTCAAATTGTTGGTGGTGGCGGCATACCAGGTATGAGACATAATAACATATTATATGATTTATGCTATTATTATATTAAAAAAATCGATTTCGTATTTAAAAAATGCATGATTTTTATTTTCAGGTAATGTATATTCACCGGACTCAAATGGCCAAGTAGTTTATCCAGGTACGGTTTTTCATCCTGGAACTAACTTAATTCCCGGCCAATACTTTCCAGTCCAAGGATCACAGTACCCTGGCGGTGGCACAATCGTAGGTCCTGGATCGAGAGTCACCGGACCAGGAATAAGTGGGGCGACAATAGGAGGCCAAACAGGTGTGGCTGTCGGTCCAGGATCTCCAGTACCAGGAGGTACATTATATCCTCCCGGTACTCAAATTGTTGGTGGTGGCGGCATACCAGGAACTCAAATACCAGGTATGAGACATAATAACATATTATATGATTTATGCTCTTATTATATTCAAAAAACCGATATCTTTTTAAAATAATGCATGATATTTATTTTCAGGTAATGAATATATTCACCAGCCTTAAATGGTCAAGTAGTTTATCCAAGTGTTTGTACAATTTTTATTTCTGGAACTAACTTATCTCTCGGCCAATACTTTGCAGTCCAAGGTTCGCAGTACCCTGGTGGTGGAACAATCGTAGGTCCCGGTCCGAGCGTCACCGTACCAGGAACAAGTGGGGCTGTCGGTCCAGGATCTCAAGTACCAGGAGGTACATTATATCCTCCCGGTACTCAAATTGTTGGTGGTAGCGGCATACCAGGAACTCAAATACCAGGTATGAGACATAATACCATCTTATACGATTTATGCTATTATTATATTGAAAAAAATTATTCCTTTTTTTTAAATACATGATATACATTTTCAGGTAATGTATATTCATCCAATTCAAATCGCCAAGTTTTTTATCCAGATATTGGTACGATTTTTCATCCTGGAACTAACTTAACTCCCGGCGAATATTTTGCAGTCCAAGGTTCGCAGTACCCTGGCGGTGGCACAATCGTACGTCCCGGTTCGAGCGGCACCATACCAGGAACAAGTGGGGCGACAATAGGAGGACAAACAGGTGTGGCAGTCGGTACAGGAACTCAAGTTCCAGGAGGTACATTATATCCTCCTGGTACTCAAATGGTTGGTGGTGGTGGCATACCAGGAACTCAAATACCAGGTATGATACATAATAGCTTATTATACGATTTATGCTATTACTATATTTAAAAAATCGATTTTTTATTTAATTAATACATGATATTTATTTTCAGGTAACGTATATTCACCAGACTCAAATGGTCAAGTAGTTGATCCAGGTGTTGCTACGATTTTTCATCCTGGAACTAACTTGACTCTCGATCAATATTTTTTGCAGTTCAAGGTTCGCAGTACCCTGGCGGTGGCACAATCGTAGGTCCCGGTTCGGGCGTCACCGTACCAGGATCAAGTGGGGGGATAATAGGAGGACCAACAGGTGTGGTTCCAGGATCTCAAGTACCAGGAGGTACATTATATCCTCCCGGCACTCAAATTGTTGGTGGCAGCGGCATACCAGGTATCATATATACTAGCATATTATACGATTTATGCTATTATATTAAAAAAATCAATTTCTTATTTAATAAATATATGATATTTATTTTCAGGTAATGTATATTCATCAGATTCAAATCGCCAAGTAGTTTATCCAGGTATTGGTACGATTTTTCACCCTGGAATTAACTTAACTCTCGGTCAATAATTTGTAATCACAGGTTCCCAGTACCCTGGCGGTGGCACAATCGTAGGTCCCGGTTCGGGCGTCACCCTACCAGGAACAAGTGGGGCGACAATAGGAGGACAAACAGGTGTGGCTGTCGGCAGTGACGATGGTTCAGACTCTCAATCTCTCAGCTCAGTAAAACAGGATGAGGGTGGTACTCAAGCGAGTGCGTCAGCTGAGGGAAGACACGGCCAGGGAACCGCTAAGTCACAAGTGAGCGGTACTTATACCGGCACAGGATCTTTTTCTGCTCAGGCTGGCACAAGCGATAACAACAAGAGTGCCCAGACACAGGTTAGTTAAAATATATATTTCCTAGTATATATTGTAACCGACTTAGTCAGTTATAAAATGAGTCCAAAAAATGCTCAGCTATATGGTTTATTTTATGCAGTAGGAAATATTATAAAATTTACTAATTAATTTTCTTCAATTTCAATAAACAAAAATCATTAAATTAATATATCCTTTGAAACACTTAGATCAAGCAATTGTAAATAAAACGATTACCATCAATAAATTTCTATAGGTAAGCGGTGGCAAAGAAGGCGCCAAGAGCAGTGCCCAAGGAAGCGGCGGCTTAGGGAAGAGCCAGACCCAGGTCGAGCTGAATTCAGACACTGGAGCTACGTCTACGAACGCTCAGAGTAGCGGTTGGAACCACGGTACAAATTCTCAGGTGCAGGCCAGCTCCAAGGGTGGCATGGCCGACGCTCAAGCAAACGGCGAAGGCCAAACTTCAAGCCAGGCTCAGATCGGCTTCCAGCCTTACATCAATCGCAATGAGAAAGTCGAACGGCTGGAGAAACCCTTCCGCGGAGGCGGAACAGCTTCCGCTCAGAGTGGTACTTTCCGGGGCCAGTCGCAATCCCAGCTCCAAGGTTCGTTTCACTACGGCATCACGTACACAGGCGCGGCCCAGGCTGGATCGGGTTCCGGTGCTGCGTCACTTCGCAAGCCCTTTAACTTTACGAACAGTGATCCCAACCTGTTCAAGCCGTTTACGCCAGACAACAGTATGAAAACCAGCACAGAAGCACCGGCGAGAGAGCAGTTACAGGGCTCGAGCTCGAGCCGTCAAATGGTCATAGCTATCACTTCAAAGAACCAACCACCGGAAAAGAAGAACAAGCCAGAATCTTACGACGCTGGGGTCGCCGAGGACGAATACGAGGATTACGAGGACGAGGAGTACGCAGAGCCAACTTCTGCGCCCCCAAAAGAGATGAATTCGAGCACAGCTCAGACGACCAGGCAAACCGTGCGAGTGGTAACCGATGGCGAGTACGACGTCAGGGTGAAGCAGGAAAAGACCAGCGAGGAGGCCGATCGATCTCTTCCTGGGTACATGGTACCCAGAGGAAAGGTCATGACTACAGCGGGTAGGAAGACAACAGTACAGGGCGATGGAAAGTCCCAAAGTCAGAGCGGTTCCATTGAGCCGGTGATTCCAACTGCACGGAGTGACATTAAAGGCGCATCTTCGGACACCAGATCCCTGCATCCTGACAGAGTCGGGGGGATCTATTATGGAAATATGAGAGGTGTCGATCTAACTTCTACCGACGCGCCCAAAACAAGCTATGTTTCGGTGTCGAACAGCGTGGCCGGCAAGATGGACGACAAAAACCCCAGCAAGAAATATGAACACCGCTACTATACCAAGAGTTCGACCTGCGGCTACTTCACCTTCTCCTGTAACGTCGTCTACGGATCTAACGGCAGGAGGAAAATCTGCAAGCCAAAGATGCCGACCTATTCGGACGGCACGCCTAAATGCTGAGGGGCCTCGAGCCTCGTATTATGTAGTCAAAAAATAGATTTTATGTATGTCTATATAGCATTTGAATGAGGCATTTTAAAGTTTGAAAAAAAAATGAATTTATCGAAATTATCAAAGACTTAAATTATCTGTGATTTATATTGATTTATATATTATTAATATAGGCTCCTGGAGAAATGAAATTTAGACGGGCTAATATTTTTAAAGTTTTGAAATGTCTAGTTTTTATTTATAAACGATAAATATTGCATTATTAGTATAGGAAACACTACTGTTTTTGCGAAGACTGTTTCTTTTTTAACCAAATTGACTGCTATTAGGCTAAAAAACAATGTAATCGCAAAATACACCACACATACACGCACATACAACTTTTGTACGTACATTTATAAATAAAGAAAAATTAATAAATTAAGTATCTTAATTATTCTATAAAATCTAAATAAATGCTTGAGTATAAATTCGAATTACAATTCAAAAACGAAATCCAGTATAATTCTAATACATATACCTATATAAACTTTACTTACAGAGATCTTAACGATAAAAGCGACAAAATATTAACACTTCACGAGTTTACTTTGCATTCATTGAGTCAAGCAAAGTACTTTAAGACTTGCGTTCACAGATTATTGCTTTTACATTATCGTTATAAATATATTTTTTTAGTTATAAGTCACATTTGTATAAAAACTTAAAATTTTGCCTCTGAGATTGACGTTATTAAAATTATTATCATTATTCATTACTATGCGGTTTAGTACTTTTGGTAAGTCTGAGGTATCGTATGTATTATAAAAGTCTTTTTCCTCGTAATTGTATTGAATTTCTTTCTCATATGTACAAAGAGCGCTTTTTATGTACATGAGTAAAAAAGAAAATTAATAGTTAGCACAGCTTTGTGTTAAAAATTAAGAAATCAAGTACGTTAAAATTTTTAAAAACCTTGTACGGGAAACTTTTTTTAAAGAAAAAATTAATTGTTTGTCAAGGTCAGTATCTTTTTCTTTTTTTAATATTCTCAATTTTCATACATTGACAGAATTTTATGCAAGGATCATTATATTTTATAATACATTATTCATATAATGAATATGAACCTTTTCATTTAAATATACTTTATTATTCAAAAATTTTAACGTTTTAAAGTTGTTTTATAACATAAAGTAATAAAGGCATTATCATCATATATAACATAAGTTATCAAGACATGCAAAAAGATCACAACTAGTATATATACATTTAATTAGAAATACGGTAGTCATGTTGATTTATCTTTACTAATAACTGTCTTAATAATTGTTATAAGTTAATACTAATATACTAAAATTAAATAATTTAATTAAGGTAAATTCATAATTTTACTTCAAGCATGACACACCACTGGAATACTTTTTTTTCTGAAAATACTATTTATACACATTTACAGAAACAGCAAAGGGAATTATCATAATATCCGTTTGTCGCTTTGATCGTGAAGAGTAGTTATAATATTTTATACATTTTTAAATAATCCTCTATTTCTATTTTGTATTTTGTTACATATTTTGCACTTCCAATATTTATATATATATTTCTTCTATGATGTGCAGGTACTAGGTTCTAGGCTTTTTATTTTTTATGAACTCCAAAAAAATAATTACTAATAAATATCTGCTTTATCGAAGCGTAGATTCGTTTAGATTTTTTTAACTATCCTTACCACTGTTCAATTCGTCTTCATTCTCGTCCTCATCGCGAGTCTTGTCATCTATTATTTCTGCAACAACGTCGGGTGCTCGACTATCGATAATACTGAAATTCAAAAGAATAATAGCACATTATGCATCAAGGGAGTAAGGTTGCATATTATTATTGCATATTATTATTATTATTATTATAATCGACTTTACTCCCGAGGTGCATATAGTATGTACTTTATTTCCACCTTAAGGGGCTGTTGGAGTCATATGGTACATGTATCATGCCGGCATTTCCAGGTTTTTTATGTAATCATCAACCACACACGTTAGATCGGCAAATCTACGTGCTTTCTTATGGTGACCGCTAGAGTGCTCGACTCATATAATAATGAATTTGATAAATACACAAAAAAATAGTAGTGATGTGCGAAATATTTTTCGTTAAATAGTAAAAGATTGTTGAATTGGAGAATCAAGCAGTCTCGTATTTCCAGGTTTTTGGCGCAATTATAATTCTATGGCTCCTAAAGCTTCTTAACTGTGGGCACTTATTTATTTTACTAATAAAAATGCTAACAGAAAAATAATGGCCCATTATTTCCCTCATTGAGATTTTCGGGAATAATATGCCACTTTATGGGAACTTTTTCAGGGAAATAAGTGGCCATTATTGTTAAGGGGGGAATACATATTATTACGTTCCAAAAATCTTTATTAAAAATTATAAAAACCTTAGTTTACTTACCTGTTTCGGTAATGTTCTAGTTGTGCGTTTATGATCTCCATCTGCTCGGTTAAATCCTCATTGGCCCTCTGAAGCCTTCTAATGGTATTGTTAGCCGCGTCTACCTCGTCCTGCGCTAAAGCCAGCTCTTTCTTTAACTCCTCTACCCTAGCGCGAATCCTCTTGACTTCAGCCTCGTACTGTTCAGAGCGTCTCGATGCGTGAGACAGCTCAGTCGTTTTCTCAGCCAGAATCTTTTTCAACTTAGTGTGCGAATGTTTGAGATCTACAAGCTCCTTATTACGATCGAGTAACTCCTGTTGCATCTGCTTTGAGTCAGCGTCGCAGCTAGACACGGGCCGGGCTCGCCGCGAATCAACACGTTCTTGTAGGTCGCGCAGCTCACTGCGCAACTGCTTGTTCTCGCGCTCGAGAGAGATTTTTTCCGTTTCTAAACGCTCGCGCTTACCCCATTCCGAAGCGTTTTCTGCCTGAAGTTTTTCTAGCTAGAGTTTGATTTATATATTGATTTTATTTTTCAAAAGTTAATACAAGACATTATAAAAAAATTGAATTAAAAGAATGCAAGTACCTCAGTTCTTAGTTCCGATAATCGTCGATCCATGCCTTCCCGATTACTAGCTTCGTCAATAAGATCAGCTTGTGCAGCATTTAGCTCTCCCTGGAAACGGCCCTTCAACTCTACCAATTCCTTTAGAGCCTCAGTCCTGCTATCTTGTAGCTCTTCACATCTTTCTTTTAACTGAATTATTTCAATTCTTAATTTTTCCATACCTCGATGCAAAGATGATTTTTCTCTATAAATATGAAAATTTTAATTACATTAATTATTTATATTTTAATGTTTTTTTATAAGAAAATATTATTTTTGAAAAATTCTCTTACTCTCTTTCGGCGTTTATTGTTTTCGTTGCTTCTTCTAATCTTAAATTAAGCATAGACATCTTCTGAAATAAGGCTTCTTCATTGGTTGGATCTATTCGAGAATGTCGTTTCTCCTGAGTAGTATGTGATGCATCTTTGTTCGATTCAAGTGTCTGCTTTGGTTCAGCTCCTTGTAAAACATATTCTTCAATTTCTTTATCCGAAGTGTTTCTTGTATCTGATTCATCTTTTACAGGGCTTTTGCATGTATTTATTTCTTTCTTTGAAGAGGAAGGTGTAAGATTGCCAGTTTGCTCAATATTGTTATAAACATCTATCAGTTCATCTAAACCTAAAGCACTTTTCAACTGAAGATCTGAGTTTATAAAGGATAATACCTGTTGATCAGACTGTCCAGCATGTTTCAACAGTACCATGTGTACCTTTTCCACTTCCTTTTTCAGTTGCATATTTTGTATTTCGAGTTCCTGAGATTCATGTTTGTAAGTATTTACATCCTTCATAGCAGCTTCCAATTTAGCTTTTAGAATTTTTGCTTCTTTTTTAGCCCTGTTTCTTTCATCACGTACTTCACACCATTTCTCTCTCCAATTAGCAGTACAGTCTGACCACCATCTCATTGTTTTTTCCATCTGTGCAGCTCTTGCTTTGGTCTCTTCAAGTTCTCTATGTAATATAGTCTAGAATCAAAAAACATTTAAATTATTAAGCACATAAACACCTCTGATATAAACATTTTAAAAGATATTTTATTTGTCTGATGTACATGGAGTAAAAATTTATTTTGAATAGAAATAGGTATAGTCTTAGACTTTGAAAATTCATTTTTATGTAGTATGCAATTGCTTTAGTAACTACACATTTCTGAAACATGTGCTATTAGAAATTTAAATTGCCTTAACTATTTCTAATGACATGGCTATTTTAACAATTTTATAGAAACAACTTAATAGACTTAAATAAAAAATCTATATAGATATCTATTAAGTAAATAAATTAATAAATTAAAGAAAGTAACCTCTTTACTCTCCCATTCGCTATCCACATAACGAGGTGAACCTGGAGAGCTGGCATCGTGCTCCCTTAGGTGCCTTCGAGAGCTGGCATCGTGCTCCCTTAGGTGCCTTCGAGACGAGGTTCCACTAGCTGAGGATGACTGGGCCATGATAAAATTTTAATTTTACCTGCAAAATGCATTATTATTTAACTTTTTCTAAACCTGAATCGCAAACAACTTTCAATCTGATAAAATGATCTTTTTGGTTTTTTTTTCTACAAAACACTCACATCTGTTTGAAAGTTCAGATTTTACATTTCATAGCCAACTCCCAATAATGTGCCAATTTCAATCCGACAAACGTCAACAAAGGGCATAATGTTTGGCCAGTGACATTTATGTACAGATGCCAAAACGTTGTGAATCACATTTGCTCTGGAATAAACCATCTCTCGCTGTAATGTTCAAATCAATAAATTATTTGACATC
>JAPYZA010004478.1:0-26979 GCA_030522685.1 Eupelmus azureus | reverse complement strand
AATTGCGGGGATATGAGCTTGGGTTTGGAATTCAAAATCGAAGACTCTACTAATGATTAACAAATAAGTTGGTATTTGAAATCTCTCTTGTTGTGATTTTTATATGGTACTTAATTATACCTGCAAGAATGCAGAAAAAACGGATATGTAAACAGTTTGCCTATTAAAAGATAAACAAAAGGTCTTTTAATTTTAAAAAATAAAAAAAAGTTTTGCCTGTTATTTTATTTATTTACTTATTAATAAAGTTTTATTAATATAAATCATGTAAATATTATTTTATGATAAAATCTAAAATGAGACAAGCCTAGGTATACGTAAACAGGATTATGTGATCAAATGTATTGAAGCGTAACTTCACGAACGTTGCCGTCATTTTTAAAAATAAAATAATGTTTCTTTGTTTCTAGTAAATACATCTATAAAATTAAAAATCGTTTGAAATATTTATTTGAAATAATTTCATTTAAAAAATGATTATTATAATATTAATGTAATAATAAATTATTTGAATTATTTAATATAATTAAATTTTTCTTTATTATAAAAATTAAAAACTTTTTTTACAGTCGATCAGTTTTTTTCTTAAATAATAAGTATACAAGTATTGTCTATATACGAAAAAAGTATCTCAGGTTAATTTGCTAGTTTACATTTACGCCATTTGATATTTTAGAAACAAGGCTTTTAGATACCTTGCTTCATAAGTAACAGTCTCTTTTGCTTTAGGCATAGGTATTTCTTGTAAGTCAAGCAGTGGTTCTAATACAGTAGGTATATCTCTTCCATATACTATAAAAAAATATTTATTATAAAATAAAACGATATTATTATTATATAAGCATACACTATAATTAAATGAATTACCTTCACAATGTTCAAAAAACTGAATACAATCTTGCAATGTATTATCATTTAATACAACGAGCTGCTTTGCCAACTGCTCAAAAAGCGAGAGAAAGCATCTTTTCGCATAATACCACGTATCGGTTCCAAGTTTTTTATTGTAAGGCTCCAAGCTTTTCATTACTCTGGATATACCGAATTCGTAATTGCCTTTGGCACAGTAAAGAGTTCCTATTACTAAATTAACAATGCACAGATGAAACAGCTTTTTATCTTGTTCCTCGAACGAGACAGTTTCTTCTTCTTTTTCAATCTTCTTCATCAGCTGCTCCGCCTCGCCGTTTTGCGTTGTCATAATGTAGCTCACGCACAAGTTCGCCAAAACTATAGCGCTCACGTCTAAAATCTGAAAGAAAGTAGAAAATCTAAATTAAAAGTATTAATTAAAATTTTGAAGGTGTAAGAAATCATGATCCACGTCCATACATTGTCGTATTTTTTCTTCACAATAGGTTCGTAAAAACCAACTGCGTCTTTGAACTTATTCTCCTGCATGAATACCGTATGAGCGACATTAAGTTTCCAAATTTCGTGTTCGTTGCAGAATTCGACGCTTTTCTTGAAAATCTTTTCGACTTGCGTGTAATTTCCTAAATCCCAGAAAATTTTGGCTTGTGCCATTAATACCGGCACGTAACGTTCCAGCGCGTCTTCGTAATCATTAACGGCTTTTTTCACGGCGTTTTCGTCGTGAATTAGTCTTGCTTCTTGCACTTGCTTTGTTGCTTTTCGAAGTACTTCCGTGTGTTTATTGGCTAGATCGTCGAATTTTTTGTAAGCCTCTTCTGGAGAAGTTTGTTGTGTTATCAAAGCGTCCAAAAAATCGTAAAGATACTGAAATTGTAAAATTTTTAAGACATAATAATGCTTACAGTTCAAATTTTAATTTCAATATATAAATTAAATTAAAAATATACATAATTATGAAAAATTGTTATGCAGACTACTCAAAAATTATATTAATAAAAAATATAAAATAAATTATATATTTATTAATTTATATTGATAAATTATATTATATTTTTATTATATTACTACTTAAAATATTATATTGGCATTCTATAAACGTAAGAATTTGGAGTGTGTTTAGATATATGGAATCCTACATGCTAGAAGTCTGATTCTAAAATTATATATTTTGTCATTGTAAAATAGTAATATTTCCATTTAAATTCCTAAACTGTTAAAAACTTTTATCATAATTCACAACATTAATTGATAGATGCTTTCTATAGCTTATATACACTCAAAGACTCCATCTATATAAACGCACCCTTATGCGTCATCACCGATCGTGATGTTGAAGTGGTAAACATAACCTTTTTTTTAGTAAATTCTTGATTTGTCAATTGAAGAGTACTATTATATTTCTCAAATAGAATAATTTATCTAATGAATATGATTTAATGTTTATGATTTCTATTATAATTTTTTTTATTTGTAATAATTTATCAGAAAGCAAAAATCAATGTCTTCAAATATATTACACATTTATATTAAATTAGAAACATTTCACAAAATATTTTATAATTATGTTTTAGTTTAAATTATCAATGATAGCATTAATATTATTACTTACTGGACTCAAATACTTATAAGTCAAATGTACATTTTCAGCAAGGACATCAGCTGCTAGGTCATAATATTGATATTTACAATACATCAGTAAAATATTTGCAAAAGTTTCTGGTGGAAAAGGATTCTGTTGTAGTAAAAATTGCATTTTTTCAAATCCTTCAGTTGGTTTTAAGTCCATATTAATTAAAGCTTGGTTGTGTAAAGTAACAGCATCTAATTCTTCTTCGGATCGAGGAGGCATATCTGTCAATGCTTCTCTTGCTGCTTCATCTATAATGTTTTAGAAAATAATTAATTACAAATATATGAGTATAACTTATTAAAGATTTTTTTAAACTACAATAAAAAGGCTAAAATTATTACAATTTTTTAATTCATATTCAATGGCTGCTTTCAAATTAAAAGCTTCTGTTAAAGCTGTTTCATGTAAAGTCAAAGTGTTTCCAACACTCCTCACTTCAATACCTTCCGTAGTCATTCCTACACTAAGTTCAGGGTGTTCTCTTATACCCTGTTCAATTATATCAGCTGAAAAGTATTTATATTAATAAATCTTTTTTATTTTAAAATTTGTCTCACTTACCTATATGTTTTGATGCTGCCGCATATTCTTTTAATTTGTAATAACACAAGGCTACATTGTAAGATAGATGTGGTCGAAATCCAGCAACTTGCAATGCATTAGAAAACTTCTTTAAAGCATGTTCATATTCTCCTTCCTATTATATTAAAAAATAAAATCTACATTATTTGTTAAATAAATTAGAAAATTTCATTTTTTCTACCTGATACAGCAGACATCCAAAATTAATCTCTGTGTCAATATCATCCGGAGGACACTGATCAACATAACTTTTTGCGGCCACAGTATCCTCTTGTCCATATTTTATTGCAGCTTGAAGTTTTTTTACTTTTGCTTCTAAAGTAGGATTGTTTACAATGCTAGCACAGACAGTCCATGCTTCTTGATACATACAGGCTTGATGCAAAGATTGAGCATGGTACAGTTTATATACAGCTTCATCAGGACATAAGTAAACTAATTTTTCATAGCAACTGGCAGCAGCAAGAAAATCCTGTGTATAGTAGTAACAATATGCCAAAAGAGACAAACATTGTCTTGACTAATATAAAAATTATAAAAATAATAAATTTTAGTAGTTATACAGGCTCAATATTTACATGTTTGTTTTATATTGTTACTAACATTGGAATAAGAATCTAACAGTACTGTTAATACTTGTATAGTTTCAGAATACCGTTGTTCCTTTATCTAAAATGTTATTTTATTTTATTAATTAAGATATTGTTTTAATATCATAAGTAAGCTGTTCATCTTACCATTGTATAAATTGTTTTAGTATATTCCCCATCTTTAATTTGCATATTTTGAATAAAAGCACTCATTTTTATTTTTGTGTTGGTATGTTCTTTTTTTAAACAAAAATACAATATCACCTTATTCACGTGTTCTGTTTTGAAATCATGAATCACCAGTTGCCATAGCAACTTGTAAGAAATTAATTTTAAGATTTTATGCTACTTTTCATTGCCCCATAAAAGTAATAGAATTTCATAGTTTTTAAGATAAATAAATAAAAGAATCTTTTAAATAGTTTTAAAAATTTGCAAAAATAAATGCTTGAGAATAATGTAAAAAAAATTTCATTCACTAATGTTTTTACATTTGTAGATGTATATTATACCTAAGTATAATGTGCTCAAATACAATGAGAAGATACGGAAAAAAAGGCGGAAATAGTAGCTATTATTGCTACATCAATACAAGAAAGATGTTTTTTTTATTCTACAATTTTAATTTCAAATTTCGCGCCCATACACTATGTGTTCTTAAATCGCACATCCCAGAGGCTGCAAAGCTATTAAAATGTGCCGACAAGATGCTTAAATAATCGTCAGTTAAATTTATTTTTACCCTTTGATAAGCGGTGTTATCTAATAAATTAAAAGAAGTAAACGCCGGCTATAATAAGCAAATACAGAAACCGACTTACGGTTTATGTTTGTAAAATAAGTGCAAAAGTTTGTAAAATATTCTATTGTAATGAACCTTGCTTTGACAAAGGCAGAAATGGTTACTTTATAACTTATTCCAATTTTAACGTAATTTTAAGAAATATATTATTTAATTTTAAGGCTAATTGCAAATTTACTTGTACAGCCCCAAGTAAATATAAATAGTTCAAACTTTGTCATTTTGATCTATATTTGTTATAAAATAAAAAAGTTTATGTTGTTTAAAAACAATCGGTCGATCGTTATAATAATTAATTCTAATTTACGTTCATTTAGGTAAGTACGAGGTAACGTATTAAAAAATTTATTGCTAATAAATAAAATTGATCTTAATAATCTCGGACGTGCTTTGAAAGGTATTTTGGAGGTTATAATTCTAAGGTTATGTTTTTCACTTAAAAATATTGAAAATCGAAGAGCTGTACAAAATTTATTATATTTTTCATACTACTTTAATTTAAAGATTCATTTAAAAAAGTGAAATAATTAGATCATTTTACAATAATTTTTTCTTTCAAAACTAAATTTATTTCAACTAACAAAAGCTTAACAAGTCCTTAATATTTCGGAGACATGAAATCTCCAATCCTGCACAAACATAATATTCCAAACATTCATCATTAATTATAAAACTACAAGTAAAAATTTGATATTTCAGGTCGTAAAAGTCGTGCAAAAACATCCGGAGCCGGTACAATCATGGCACAAGGACGGTAGATATACAAGATCTACACGCTGACGCCCTTGACACGCTGCGGACGGAGCTGCAACGCGAGAGAGCAGCTACGAAAAAATCACGCGTCCGTAAAGTGGCGCCCCCCAGTAATTCGGTGCACGAGAGATAGATATGTATAATTTTCGTGCAGAAAAGTAACTGAAAAAACCGACGTTCATCCGCCGTATCCTTTTCAGCGAAGACGCAGTTGATATTTCCTGCTCGTCTCGCTCTCTAATCAAGAAGGATCGCAGTGGAAAAATAGCAAGTTTCTCTAGTTGCAAATAGTTGATCTGCACCAAAATAAATACTGGCAAAGTAGATTGCCGAATACGTTCAGCATCGCAACGTAATCCTTTTTAAGTTTACAAAATAATTTGAACGACCGACGGACTGCGTCGCGAGTACAGGTTTTGCAGACGACGAGCAGAAATAAGGAGAGTCAATATAGTCGCACAGCTGTGCGGAGCGATAGCAAGAGCGTGTCAATAGCCATCAGCTCGCGTGTGCGTATGTGACTTTGGTCTTTGTGGAAATGTCGTCGACGGCAGCGGCGGCTTGAGAGACACCGACAAGTTCAACAGCGGAGGTAGGAGGTGTGGAAGCAGTCGAACATGTCGACCTCTGTACCTAATAGCGATCAGAAACAAACCACAAGCGGAAACAATACCACGCTCAACTCAAGCCTAGCAGGCGGTTGCGCGGTCTGCGGCAAAGCAGACAAGTTGCTCAGGTGCTCGCGCTGCAAGGGCGTCAATTACTGCACCAAGGAGCACCAGAAAATGGATTGGAAGCGACACAAGAAGCACTGCTACAGTCTGTCCGTAACCAATACCTTACACACAGTTGAGGAAGGTAGTCAGGATTTGCAGCAGCAGGCTCAGGCGAGCAGTATCCAGTCCAAGAATAAGAGTCCTACCAAGAACTTTGTCAAGGGCTCTGACGGTGAGTGATAACGGTGGATGCTAATTGTTTTTGCTTGAATATTTGCTACTGATAAGTTACATCAAATATTTCACTGTTTACATAAAATTTTTCTGATTTTGCTAAGAATAGATTATGGTATTAAGAATCAATTTTTATTGTCTATCCCGAATGGTCACACAGTGTATAATTTTAAATACAATTAATTATAAATCAAACATTTAAGTTTTTGAAGTAATTCAATTAGGATTTTCTCTAATTTTATTTGAATTTAAAATGTAGATAATTTTTGTTACTAGTTTTCATAAACATAAATTTATAAAAGATTTATTTATTGCTACAAAGATTTATTAATAACTCTCATATTTTATAACTTTTACAGATAAAGTAGACAGTAAAAAACTTGAAAACGATGAGAACCAAAATGCTAAAAGCTATAGGAGTGATATTAAAGACAGCTTACATACAAAAGAACCAAGAGACGACTGGACATCACCAATAACTTATGAAGGTAGTTCGGAAGATACTATCCTTGGTGCTCGGTCAGAACTTTTAAACCCTTTACAGGGTTCGAAAATTCTCAACAGGTCTGACAATACACCATCTGTAGAAATGTCAATACGACACCACAATCATATGAAAAACTATCCAGAAGTTTCTCTAAAACAAGATGATAAGTTGTCCCCATCACTTTTACCTTGGTATAAAAAAAATCTCGAGGAAATCAATGATATTTGTCAAAATGTGATTAGAGACATGAATAAGTGGGGAGTGTGTGTTATAGACAATTTTCTTGGCTCTGAAAGGGGCTTAGCGGTACTCGATGAAGTTTTAAGTATCTATAGTTCTGGAGTGTTTAGAGACGGTCAATTAGTGAAGGCTAGTACAATTGACATGAAAACGATAAGAAGTGATCAAATAACATGGTTAGATGGAAAAGAGAAAAACTGCAAAAATATTCGTGTGCTAATATCAAAAGTAGATACTATAATCATGAGAGCCAATAAGATGCCTAATAATGGAAAGTTAGGAGATTACACAATAAATGGAAGGACTAAGGTAATTCACATGTAAAAAAGATGTTATGTTTTAAAAATTGAATGTGTTATGTTTAAAAATTTGTTTTAATTTAATTTTCATTATTGATAATATTGAAAATCAAAAAAATTGATATTATCAAAAACATTTATATCAAATCATTTCATATCTATAATTAATGAATACCAGATTTTAAATGTATGAGAAAAAAGTGTTATTACTCGATATGTAATTGTGTCTGAAAAAATCAGATAAAAACAAAGGTTAAGTCAACTTTGCATTATCAAAGCACGTATGTATTTGCAATTGTTATAATCTCCAAACTGTAGAAAATTAGGTCATATTACATTCACATTCCAAAATAATTGGTATTTTTTTGTTTTATACACTAGATTCTAAATTGAATCAATACTTTATTTGATTAAAATCAAATTTATTTTACTTGCTAAAAATTAAAAATCTTGATTTACAATAATAATAATTTATTATGTATATATTTATATAAATAATTTTAAAAAAATTATTTAGAAAATGATAAATTTGTAAATAAATTAAAAATTTTTAATTTGTTTGTTGATCTTCTCAGTGTTTAGCTCTGACGAAAGCAAAGTTTATTATTAGTCAACAAAGAAAATTGCGAATTCATTCGTGAACGTCGTGTATATTTACATTGGGCATAAAATTAGCTTTTGATAACTATTATATTCGGATTTTCTTTGAAATAGTAACATATTTTCTTTTAAAAAATATCGGTTTTTGTAAATAAAAGTTCATTTAACATCTTTTAAGTTACGCTTTAAAGTAAACAATAAAAATATGAATCATTACTTAAAAAAATTAAAAATAATTTAATTTGTATAGTAAACAGAAAGCACGGCACAAATATAAGTAAATCAAAAATATTTTCTATGAAAAATAACTCTTTATAAATAATATTATTATAATAATATTTAAAAAATATAATTTGCGATCGATTATCAAAATTATAATCAATTGATTTTCACGTTATCAAACATTGCGAATTAAAATAAAAGAAAGATGCATTTATTTTAGTTAAGACTTAAATAAATTCTACTATGTAAGACAGGCTTTATCCCAAAAAAATGGAAGGAAGACTCGATATTTAACGCAAAGCAAACAAGAGACCAAAAATAGACACGATACTTCTTCAATGAAACGGCAAACTGCCTAAATGTTTACACATAGCACATATAATGTGATATACGTTACTCTTTTACGCGATTACTAAAAAGTCCCTTTAATATTTTAAATATACATTATCATTCATCGCTCTGTTTCAAAAAGGAAAAGCATGAAAATAACAACAGAAAGCGAAGATCTGAACAAATAGCAGTCGGTACCTATGCTGGTAAATTGGAAATCAGAGAACAGCAGCGCCATTCATATGCCACGATCTTTTTTTTCTTATACTCGATCCTCGATTTTCATCGGTCGAAATAAAAAAAAATTAATTTGCATAACGAATACTTAGCTTGAAAAAGTACCACATCGTAGACCTCGTTAATTATTCACATAAATAACTATACCCTGTGTAACCCTGCTGTTCGGAAGATTCCACTATTACCTCGCGGAAATTTTCGCAACTATCGGTTCACCAAGCTTGTACTGGCATGAATTGCTCATGGTCAGCGTAAATCAACCTTTAAAAAGTACCTAAATTTAAACAAGTATTAATATTTTTCTCGTGTTCTAATGCTGACCAAAATAATTAATTCTATTTAAATACCGACAACTAGTATTTTCAATCGGGTATTAATTATTACAGTGCACTTAATAATATAAGTCAATTAAAATTAATTATTTATTGTAATGCAAATATTACAATAATATTTGAATTATATAAAATAATTGATAAAAATTTAGAACGTTTGTATAAAAGTCATAAAATAAAAGTCAAATTCATATTCAAGTATATTTAATTTGTTTTGACTTTTTCTTTGTAGCATAATATCATATATATATATTTCTTTTTTATCAATAGCAAACGAAATTAATTTAAACACAATTTAAACCTTTCGTAACAAAATATTAAACTATCTAACGACGACCGTAGATTTTATCCTTTTAAAGGTTTAAAAAATTCTTTGTGATTTTACAACTTTTCAAAGATTACTGCAAATGCTATTAGTCTAAATATATTTTGCAAAATAGTAGATGTAAATATTATTGTACGTATCTTAAACTATATTTATATTATATTTTTTTTAACATATTGAACAATAAAAAGAATGTTTACATCCGTAAATAAATATCACCGAAAGTCTTTTTTCCGCTTAAATTGCTTATGCCATCGGGGGCGCTGCCGCGCCCCTTGATAATACGCTTACAGTACTTTTACTTATCTCTTTATTGTTTTTAATTTAACAAGATACATTTTTATTGATGATACTTTCGTAAAGGCTAAAAAATAAATGAAAATTAGCATCGTTTTATTTACCAAATGACACAAAAAAACGACAAATAGCCTCTACTTACTATGCGCTTTACAACTACATAAACAAATTCCATTTATCTACTTAGGTAAAACAAAATTCGCCGCAGGCCTCAAAAATAGATCTCGCGTATTATTAGGCGCCTCACGGGCACGATAGCCTCCTCTTCTGTCAAGAAAGTCGCACCTTATCTGCGCATTATCAGCTGCAGAATGTATATTTATGCACTGACTTATCCGTGTACCGGCAGAAGTCACGTAGACCACCTTCTCGTCATTTGCTTGTTTACTTCTCGCCTTTTTTTTCGTTTTTATAATTAAAGACATTGTTACCCCTGTCATCAACTTTTTTATTTCCATATTCAAAGAGTATCTGCAATGTTATGCTTGGTCAAAGTAGACGTGATGAAACAATTTACACGATCAAAAAAGTAGGTTCAATGTATTCTTTACAGTAGCTAAAAATTAAGAATCATTAGCTAATACTGTCGCACGAACGAGGGGACCTTGGTTCTCTGGGTCACGGTTTCGGCTCACACTTTGAGATTCTTCGATGCCAAAATATCAGTGAAGCTGTACGACCCAAGATTTCGAAAAATTGTAGTTATGGATACTTTTAGTGATATTTTAAGAAAAATAAAAAACGCTTACTAAAGCCTGAATAGTTCAGTCTATAGAAAGATTTTGAATTGGGTTCCAAAAAAATTAGGATTAAGAATTATAAGAAAAGTTAAATAATAAAGTCTTTACTTAAATCATGTGTTCGATCAAAAAACTCCATTTTTTGTGTACCTTTAAAAGATCATTTTAATTATGCTATATATTTTGACGCAGAAGAAAGCTTCTTTTATTTATATAGCTAGGATAAGGCTTCTATAGACTACAGTTTTTCATACTTTTTAAAAATAACTCTAAAATGTATATAGACTATAACTCATGCTGTTTTTTTTCATATTTTGATATTTGTCAATGTATCTTAAAGTTTGAGCCAATATACGTAAAATTTGGAAGATATTAGTAATTTCGGAAGTCTAATTTTTATTAACCGATTTCGAAAAAGAAGATACTCAAATCGAATGAACCTTTTTTTTTAATGAAAAAAGATGATCGCATGATGGTCTCATTCTAATTTCGTAAAGTTTGATGCAGTATTTGACCGGTAATTAAATTTTTCTAGTAATTTAGAATTTTCTATGCTTATTGGTTGCTATCGATATTGGTTTCCGATTAGTGTAGTGAATTACATATTTAGGTACCTACGAACTCGGATATAGCTTAATTAATACTGCATTGATATACTACCGATATTTGGCAACTCTAACGCTATTGCTAGACTGATAATTAGCTGGCACTGGGACAGTGACTAGTCATACAAGTATTTTGATCGAGATTATACGAATTGGCGGAACATACATAAGAATTGACATTTATAACTTAACTGTACTAATAAAGGGCTTTTTGTAACGATGTTTTCAAGCCGCAAAAACAAATTGGATATTTTTCATGAAAAATTTTAAAGTTTAACCCTTCTACCGGTGACTGCTTCAACGGAATTCTCTCCATACATATATGGATCTATAATCTATAGATTTAGCTAGTCGGAATTATGAGAACAGTTGGCGTTGGGGCTTCAGAGGGTTATTTCTAATATTTAGTCAAGAAGCGATTCTCCACTATGAACTTCTAGACTGATATTCCTTGGGAATTAAATATTTGTATAAATTATTGCATAGTTCAAAGAGTTATAACAATAATAAATATAACTATAAAATTAAAGTAAGGACAATTCTAGTAAAATGAAAAAAAAAAAGATATTTTTTTTTATACCTATATCCGATTTTAATTAGCGCATTGTCTTATAAAGAATATCTTTGGTTTAATAAATAGAAGAATTTGATTACAATAATTCATGTATTTTTTCTTTAATTGTTGTAGGCTATGGTGGCATGTTATCCTGGTTCTGGTACACACTACGTTAAACATGTTGACAATCCAAACCGAGATGGCAGGTGCATTACGGCGATTTATTATTTAAACAGAGACTGGGATATCAAGGTAAATTATTCCGTTGAAACATAATTGCTTTTTTATATCGTAAAAATTGTTACAGTTTTAATTTTTCATCAATACATTAATAAAGTGATCTTCAACTTCACAATTTTTTTTTATCAAACATCTTAAATAATTATAATTATTAATTTCTAACTTAATATTACTTTACTTTGAAAAGTGCATGATATCATAAAAAGAATTTGCGTTATAAATTGACATGTCACATATAAAAAAAGCACAGTACCAGTTTGCAAACAAATGTTATGAATATTTCGTGTACAAATAATTATTGAGCAAAAAAGGATAATAGCCCTATTTTTGAGCATGTAATTTTATGTTATTAAATATAAAAAGTAACAATGAAATATTATTCTTTTAGCAAAATGGGGGTCTTCTCAGGATATTCCCAGAAGGCCTAGAGGATCAAGTCGCTGATATCGAACCTATCTTTGATAGGATGATTTTCTTCTGGTCAGATCGTAGAAACCCTCACGAGGTTCAACCAGCCTACAAAATGAGATATGCCGTAACGCTCTGGTACTTTGATGCAGAAGAAAGAAACTCGGCTTGTCGAAGATATCAAAGTGATAGTTAGTCAATTTTTTGTTTTTGTCCTGAAATGTTTAATTAATTTAAAAATTAATATGAAATATTAATTTATTCTTTTAGAAGAAACAAATCCGAACCCAGGAAATTCGTGAAACCTGGAGTGCAAAGGACCATGAGATGGTTCGATGACTGAATTTACAAACACAGTGCTTCATTTTATGCATCTGTAGATAGTTATGCGCGAAAAGCATCGGTACATAATCGTATTACTACGTATTAAGAGGAGTGAAAGCGCCCGACTATCATAATACGAGCAAATGCAGGAATTGATTAGTGTACAGCAAAACTAATTTACAAGTACTCAAGGAAGTACAACTGTTTAGTATTTTCGTTTTATTTTTCTTTTGTGTAGGTTCTGTTTTGAAAATCTTCTCTTAAACTTTTTTATCGATCATCGCCAACTACTACGATTGTAAGAAATAAATTCTTAACAAAATAACGCGTAATGCCAATTTTTCAGAGTTATGCGATCAAAATTAATTTTAAATACCATTTTGGGTTGCTAAGTGCCTCGGTATGTATAAATTGTGATACGTGACTTACTATATGCTAATAAGAGTTGGTTCTAAATCTTTCGATATATTTTTGTCATGTAAAATTAAGTAACATTCAGACTTATTCCTAATAATAATACGCTATGAATAGTTACAACAGTTAGGTCTGATTGTATTCTAGTGATTACATTTGAGTTGAGTCTGTGCTTGTTATGTTGAAAATCAAGTTATGTCATTGTACATGTAGTATTTAAGTGCAATTGTTTTCAACATTATACTTTGTTAATTTAAATTAGTTTGGAATAACAATTATTTTTATTTGTCCTTGATTTTCATTGTGTATAAAAGTATGTTATTCTAGATTTACTTTTTCTTCGTATATATATTTATTTATAAAATAAACGTATCCAATCTTTATTAATACCAATTCATGTTTCATATTATTCTTTTAACATAATAAAATCGACGAAACTAAATTTTTTTTAAATATTAATAAAAAATAATTACTATTTATTGATAATGTTTTAATCCCAAAGAAAAATGTTATTTCTAAATATTCACTAATAAAAGTATATTTAACAAAAACTTTGTATAGATTCTTGAAATATTTGTAAAAATATATGTTTATGTTATAAAAAAATTTTATTTAACATTGTTATTTATTTTAAGTTTTTAACTGAAAAACATTAAACTTCTAGATCTGTTTCTAAGCAATAAAAAATTACTTTTTAAAAATGATCTAGAATTAATAATTTTAATTAACTTTAACTATATTTTATCTAATATGAGTTACAGTACATAATTGAAAATAATTATCAGCAACAATAATGTCTGCAGTTAAATAAAACTCCACTATTTGATTACGTTCCCAATAAACAGGATATTCTAAAAAAATAAATAAATAAAATAATAAAGTAAAATTCAACTGATGAATAATTTGGTAAAATAAAACGAGACAAATATGATGAAATTAAAAAATTCATTCAATAAAGAAAATTAGATTTTAGACAATGTTCATATAATATTATATAAAATTTCTTTTATTCTTGTAATGTATTTTTGAATAAATTAAACAGTGTATTTCTCTAAAAACAATGATTTATTCACTAAAAGTCTATTTTTAAATGATTTGCAGCTAATTACACGTCTGATTTAAATTTAAAAAAAAAAGTACATTTGGGTAGATGTTGAGAAGTCTTTTTTAGTTCTTTTTTTGACATTATGTCAACAAAAAACCTAAAACATGCTATGGAAGGTAGGAAAAAAAAATATTATACATAAATTTTGAAAGTAAAAATAGTAGTGCAGAAAAAGATTTTAAAAAAGAAAAAAAGATTGTCAATTCGATCTGTTTCTTTTTGTATGTTTTACAGATAAAAATATGAAATTTTAATAACCAAATTCAAACATTTATCTAAAATTGTTGCAAATTTAAAAATTTTTAAAACACTAATAAATATTTTATCCGATTAAGAATATATCTGTGTGTATGTAAATCAACAAACGACGATAAACTTTACTTACTTTTACTTTTTTATTAAAAGAAATCCTGAAATATATTTTAGAAAAATCTGATGTACTAAACCTGAGCTAGAATATGAAGCGTCTAAATTCTAAATAATAGTTTAGAGTAATTGTTATTTCTACTAGGGTATATTGGTCGAAGTAAAAATCTTTAACGTTATCGGATAAATTTGGATGTTGCAATTGCAACGCCTTAGTCAATTCTATCGGAGGGTTTAAAAAACATTTTAAAAGAAATTTTTTTCGATGTATATGTATTTACGCATCCTTACCTGTGCCTTACAATATTTTCTATTCAACTCAACTGTACTGTACTGTACTCACAAGAAGAGTATCCTGGATATATGGGTCCTGAAATTTTTCTAAATGGACCGTAGAATCTCAACTATGGCTCATTTAAGCACAACAGGCTCAAAAAGATAGTTTTACATACATCTTTATGACTTGGACAGTATGTGCAGTAGAGAATTATTTAAAAACCAAGATGCAAGATATGTTTTTATTTAAGCCCTTATTTAAGTTGAACGCACTATTATGTAAAAAGTTATAAATAATTGAAAATTAAACTAAATATTGCATGTTAAAAACTAACATTGATTTTATGGCAAAATTTTACTTGATGTTTCATTCTGTGGACGCCCAATATTGTATAGTCATTGTTTTTCTTCCAAATAAGTAAATTATTTTTTATTTTGTGTTTCTAATTAAATATTCTTTTTAATTTGCATTTATAAAAGCAATGCACATAACAGTCACGTTAAAAAATCTCTTTTTAATATTAGATTATAACTAACAATTTCATTAATATCTTTTCGATAATTTTTTTTATTAATCCTTGAGATTAATTACCATATTATGATGCACAATTATGAAATAAAATAATAAAACTGAACAAAACCATATTTTTACACCAGTTATTCATAAGGGAAATCAGAGCACTAATTAAAAACTTAACAGGTAGTAATTATTTACGTTTTTTAAAAATGATTTTCTTGGATTTATTTATTTTTATCATAAAAAGATAAATGAAAACTTATTCAATTTTTTAGGCATATAGTTCTCAAACTGGCAAATAATAAACAATAAATTTTCAAATTGACAATTGTCTTGTTTATAAGAAATAGTTAGAAAAAGACAGCTTTACATAATTAGTTTCCAAAAAATTTGAAAAAAGATAATCAATGTATATTATAATATGTAAGCAATATTATAATAATTATATTATTAGTGGCTTATTTTTTTATTTCATGCTAAGGAACGAATTTAAAACTCCTTTAACAATCATAGTAGTAAGGACATCTATAGTATAAATATAAATAAAAAGCTTAAGATAAACTAAAGTTCTAAATGAATTACCAAAAAATATATCTTTCATATTACTGTATTTGAACACAGCTTTCAGGATAAGGTATCAGAAGATAGGAAAATAAATAATCGTAACAAATGATTTTATAATTGTGTATTTTTCTTCAAATGCAAAATATAATTGTATTAACATTAGTATATAGTATATAACCTTTACAATAAAATTATATTTTTGTATCAATGTTACAAATCTTCGACGCACACGATATATTCCGTGTGTCTGCTCATTTCTCCACATAGATCACGGTACACAAAATAAAACGATTCGAGAGCATCACATTTAGATTTCAGCTCAACCTCACACATAAGATATTAATTACGCACCTCTTTTCCCTGTATCGACTTTGAATTACCCACACTCATTGATTTATATAATATGGCAGTCACTTAAAAGTGTTTTTGACCTGAAGTCATTTTGCTTATTATTTATTTTTTTCTTCATTAACGCAATATTTTTTTACAAATTCATTAATTTTTATTTCTACAATGACTGCTAAAACGTCGTTTGATTTGTTTCTATATCGTTTTATACGTAAATGTTTTTGCTTTTAACTTTCTGCTTTCGTACCAACTCTGTTTGAAGTTGTCGCCTTCGTCATCAATCATCGTCATGACGAGATTATTATTACATTATTATCTTGTTTTCTATATTTTATTGCAACAGTTCATTAAATTAATGAGAATCACTTTCTTAAAATCGCGCACATGTGCGTTCGTAAAAAAAATACGTCTACACAAAATATTGTACAATAATTGATTTGTTTTGAATTTATTTATTACTACACAATATAAACGCACTGCAATAAACAGTTTGTATTGAATAAAAAAACATAACCCGTTTAATGTGAATCGAAATAATTTTTATTTACCGCTCTACATAATTCCCAAATACATAGCCGCAACCATGATTGCACTGACAATCGAACAGACCTAATGAAGATACAGAACAGTGCAAATTCTCGGCAAAAATTCAATTTTAACCAAATAATAACCAAAAATAAAACTTAAAATATCATCAATTATAAATTTTTTCATTTTTTAAAACATAATAAAAATATACTATATTATTTATTTCTTATACAACACAGACTAATCAATAACATTATACCCAGGTAACTAAAAAATAATCACTTTATGTGATGTATACAATTCTTATTGTTGCTTGAATGGGTTCAGCTTCCCTTACAGTAATTAGTCTATTTACGGCTTATCAATATTATTTGTATTAAAAAATACATTTTCTATGTTTACATATGTCACAGAAAAGTACGGTTATCTGGGTTGTAATAATTGGAGTATAACTCAAAATAATCAATGAATTAAGACAAAATTAAAAAGTCTACAGCGACCGTAAAGATATCTTATATTTAAAAAAAAAGAACGATTATAGGAAAATTATTCTACATAACCCGTCTTATGTTCCATCGATAAAATATGCTAGTAAAAGAAGGAGAAAAATATAGTAGAACGAAAAAATGCACTCTTCTTTCTCAGCGAAAGTTATACATAGGCAAAAACAACGTAAAATGATAACTATCTAAGATCGAACCACAGCCTGCTTGAAATCAAACAGACACTACATCACGGAGAAAATATTATACAAGAATTATTACAATGTTATTTATTGTAATGATATATACGCTTGATCGATAAACAAAAATACAATGATTTTTACGAATTATGGTATGTCAAAATATAGTAAGTTTAGAGCAGAATCGTGCATTTAACTAAATATTACGTTAAACTCGAAATACAATTATACCTTCATAAAATGCTTTCATCAAGATGAATAACATCTTATCAGAATATATTGCTTTACTCAAAGCGTACGAATAGTTTTCCTTTCTTACTTTCAAAAAGTAAATACGATAAATTTAACATTGCGATTGTTTGTACTCCTAAAATGAAAATCATCGGTCGGCTGTATCTACCATCAAAAAGTATGTCCGGCCGATTGTTTCGTCAATTCAGACGACAAAAGCAGCGAACAATCTCTAAAACTTTAACTAGTCGAAACAGCAAACCGTTTCCCTTGCTTTGAAAAAAAAGAACTCTACATTCTCACATAACGTACTAAAAATCCATTCGCAAAAGCATAACATTTTCTCCGCGTGCCAACCTGTAAGGGCATCGCTCTCGCTCTTGCACGTCCATATTTACATTAACGCTCAAAAATCCTATCGTCCAAACGGTCGCTTGAAAAAGGCCCCGAAAGAGAATTAATCGCTTATACTAATCTCGCCGCCTTCACAAAACGCATTTAAAGTCGCGCCTGCAAAGCTCGGGTCAGACGAGATTGGGGTCCAGGGCGCGCAGGAGCTCGTCCTGGTCGTCCTGGATCACGCTCATCGTCAGATCCAAGTCGTCGAAGCTTATCGGCTGGTAGAACTGCTGCTGAGGCTGTTGATATTGTGGCTTTGGTCCAGTCTTGATGGCTGAGCCGTAGGGCAGCTCGCTGCTGAGTGGTTGGTCGGAGCTGCAGAGCGTCGGATTGTAGCAGGACTGGGGCACGGTCTGCAATTGTTCCTCGACGTTTAACGGCGATAGTTTGTTCTGCTGGAGCATGAGACCGCGCATTGATAGATCGTTCATCGGGATCTGGTTTTGAAGGCCTTGCATCTGTCGGAAAGAGAAGAGATTAATTGAGGGTGACAAAGTTGAGGCGTGGGCGGGAAGAGACGATAAGATAAATCTTGGCTCGGACGATATTGTTGATTAATGCTGACTTTTANAGATCACAATTCATGCAGTACAGATTTATTTTACTTGTAATAATTTTTAAAGTAAAGTACTATGGTATTGAATTGCATTTATCATCAATATTCGTTGAGTTGATTTACTTTAATCGTCTCAGAAAATATTTCATTTTAAAAAGAAAAATGTCATCTTTTATAAATAATTCTGAGATCCTCTAAGAATACAAATCTTATTAGTTTTAAGAGCATAAAGACTGTCGTAGATGAATAGATTTGCTTAATTAAAATTAATTTTTTTTCATTATGATTCCCCACTTTCAATGAGTACAAAACTGCAATTTCAACATTCGCATTCGACAGAAATACATTCACAATTCATTCACCCCTTTGTATTAGCATTTGCTACAAAAATAAGAAAAAATAAAATAGTCTCGTACAAACAGAAAGGACAAGGAAGGATAAAAGAAATTCCATATAGTTAATTACATAAGAAAAAAATAAGACACTACTGCATTTCCAAATATCAGAATATAAAGGCTGAGACAAAGAAGAAGACATAGAAAAGCTCGACGAGGCACAAAGCAGCTGGTAGATTGTCTCTCGCGTTCAAGAAAAATCTGCGCAAGCGCGTAGACGATAAAAAGAAGCGCCAACGTAGCGTTCATATATCCAAGATTAATTCTCGCACGCGCTCTAGGAAGTCAAAAATAAACGTTCTGTTTATTGTCCGTCGAAGTTGTCAGGCAATAACGTGTACCGCGAGCTTTATCCGAAAGCTTGAGTTGGAAGAAAAAAAAATTACGTACAAGCTGCATCGACCTTGGCTATACAAGAGCTTACGTACTTATGCGATTAGCGGCCGAGAAAACTTTATTGTTACGCGAGAAGAGACGATATCAAGGAAGATTCCCTTGGTTCTTATGAATGGGCTGTCGCGCTCTACTTGGACGAATGTCAAATGGGCCGATTTTAGAGTGATTCGAATGAATCGAAAGAATGAAAAGTAGTTACTGCGCCGATGAGAATGATTTATGGAGCGATTTTACTTGGGTTCTCCAGTGTGGTTATTTTTTTATCGGAATTATAAATGTAAAAGGAAAATATTCTAAATTTATCTAAAATCTTTGTCTGAATAAATGTTTTATCTAGAATTATAATTAAAATTAGTATAAAAATTATTTGTTTACGAACGAGAAAATCATAATTTATATATAATGCAATCAAATAAAAATTAAATAACATAAATCTAAATTATTTATATTACCCACGATGAAAATATAATCAAAAATTAAAAAAAAATTTAAATAAAAGATTATTTAGAAAAATTATTTTTGATCACGATCTTACCCAACAAACGTGATTTCATTCTCCACCGCTATTTAGTGTTATGGTATAAGTAAAATCAATAAATATCCATATTTGTAATAAATTATTTAAAAGAAAGTGTATTAACAGATATGAAAATAAAAAAAATAATGATACGTAATGAGAAAAATAACACACTGAAGAAAAAAAATATAATTAAGAAAAAGAAAGAAAAAACACCAAAATAGGAAAGTGGAGTAGAGAGGAATAGAAATGCAGCAGAAGTCATTTATTTTATAGATGATAATTTTTTTATATTATGTATTTCAAATCAACGGTGAATCAACAATTCCATATATACTTCTTTTTTCCAATATTTACATAATATTAACTTAAGAGAGCATAATATTGCTTTCTCCGTTAGTTAAAATTTTTCTTTCATTGATCATGAATTAAATTTTTTGCTCATTTTTTTCTCCGCATCACATAATCTCCTCTTCGACAGTCTTTATTTTGTATTATCATTAAACATTATCGTTAATAACGACAGCTTTCTGAGCCTGTGCTAATGTCTACCCACTACGTTTTTCATCGTTTAATGTACTTTTTGCTCGTCCTAAGACAGATATACATTGCTGTGTTAAAGGTGCTATGCGTGTTCGTATATGCAACTCGTGTTTTCACGTACACTCACACACAGCTCTACGATACACGATTATTCCGATAGAAAAATACAGAAACACGGTACAATGAGCCCTGATCAACTCGTTACATGCTTCATCCTCACAAGCTAAACATGAGAGAGATTACACAAGTTTTTTGTTCGTTATACTCATTCTTTATGCTTTTCGTCCGTTTAAGAAACGTTCGCTCGTTCGTACTCGTCGGCAGTATTATATATAGTTTCATAATTTTCTGCGTATAAATATCCTCTACATGCATACATAAAATACGCGTGTGCACGTCCGCCCAGTTACCAGACTGCGGCTCACCAGTTCATCCCGAAAAAAAAAACGGTAAGGAACCTGCGCGTTTCAGAAAGAACAAACGTTCGCGCCTATACGCCGATGCCTTGCAAATTCTCGTCATTCCCGTTCTTTGTACGTTTGTGCGAGGTAAAATCCAATGTACAGAACAGAAAACATCGTCTCGAATCGCGTCTCCTCGGCAGCGAGGAAGAGATAAAGCCCCCCCCAGAGTTCATTTGCTCGCGATGCCCTTAGAGGATCTCGAGTTCTGCTTGGTCAGACACACGTAGCCGGCACTCACGTCGCAGCCCGAGACCAGAAGGTTCATCAGAACGCTGTTCGACTGCTGCTGCGGGCGCTGCTGCTGCGTCGCGCTTTTGCTGCCAACATCCTCCCCCTCGAAGATGCTGTTCCTCAGCATGGCGTCGAGTCCGCCGCCGCCCTCGTCGGTCCCTCGGCAGCGATCCTCCGCCAGGTTGCGATTATTGTTGCGCAGGTCGCTGGACAATTGTTCCGGCCAGGAGGTCCGGCTCTTCGGCGCCTGCTGGGAGACGAGCTGCTGCAGCAGCTGGCTGTTCTGCACGGAGGCCGACAGAATGTTCTCGAGGCTGGAGAAATTGCTGGCGCTCGTGCAGCTGTTGCTGGCGCTGCTCTCGGGGTCGTGCTTGATGCGCTTGATCTCGTGAGTGGAGCGGGGCGAGGGCGCGTGCGCGCGCTTGATCGTGCGCTCGCGCTCGGCAGTGATATCTTTTGTGGCGTCTGCAAAATTAGAGGCTTGTAATTTGAGAGGGAATACGCTGGTGGATTTGGAGTTGGGTTAGGGCTTGGTTTTGTCGAGGCGCGGATGGATAGTGTCGGTAGACTCACGTTTTAAACTTATTTGTCCTAAGACATGCGTAGGATTGACGAGGGCTCCGCCGTGCTCCTTCATTAGCTTATTCGAACTCGTTTCGTTCGTCAGTAACTGTGCTAAACTGGAGTTTGCGTTCTCTTCGCCTGCGTCCGTCAACCTGCAAAACAAAACGTTCTCAATTAAGTTTCATATATAATTTTTTATCAGGCCCGCTAAAATACCAAGCGTCTTCTCGCTCGTACCATATATTTTTCTTCTCGTTGGACTGGTTGGCTCCCCACATGACCATGTCGTCGCTGATGAGCAGCTGCAGCGCCTCGTCCTGATCGGACATGGGTATGTAGGAGACCTTGAGGGGCGACATGTCGTCGTCGGCCATGAGGTCGCCGATGCTCAGCATCAGCATTTCGTCCTCGGAGAGGCCACCGCCGCTGCCGTTCAGGCTGCTCAGCGAGTCGCCGATGCCGCTGCCCTCCGGGCTCTGGTAATGAAGATCGAGATTATTACTGGGATTTCTTATTTTGCGGTTGATGGCTTGAGAGGGGATGGATTGGTTGATCGAGTTTGGTTTTGTGTGGTGATGTTTCTTTTAACTTTTTTTTTGCTGTACTCTTTTTTATTTGAACATTTTTTATGTCTATGTTTAGCTGTATAGTGAGAGTTTAGATAAATTTAATTTTTTCACTCAATAAAAAGTTAATGAGAAATTACAATTTTTAAAATTTGTTTCAAGTTTTATAAGAGTAAATCTGTGGTGTTCTTGAGAATTGCTAAGAACCAGAAATCACGTAATTGCAATTTGATTATAGTGTTGATATTACAATACCGATTTAAAAGTGACTAAACGATCTTAGTAATGTCTTCATACTACTCATCAATTATCGTATTCTATTAAAGAATTGATTAATTGTGCATTTTTCAAACCGTTTATTGAAAAACATTTTTAGGAAAAATGTAAAGAACACAAGGAAACTTCTTTAGAATATTAAAATACAAGTAACATTTAGCGAAATAAAAGTATTGAGACTATTCAGAAGCGTCCACGGCAATTATAGAGTCGATCAAGGCCCCGATAACCACACCGTTAAAACAAATGCATAATTCATTGTTTCAATCCGTTCAATTTCTGCACACGACTCGGCTCTTCTCCGAACAAATCACAGTGACTCATGTGCTTCTCCCATCGCAATTTCAACTAAACAGACAATCGCCAATCCCAAAACTCGACCATCTCCAAAATCCATCCCCCCCCCCCTCCCAACAATCCCTAAAAGCACGCACTTTCGTAAGCGTAGGCGAGTGCAGATCCGTGCCCAGGCTGCACCGGCTGGGCGAGTCCCTGTATATGAAGGGATCGCCGTCGGACGAGCTGCAGTCGTCCGTCTTGAGCGGGTCGACCTCGAGGACCGTCTGCTCGACGTCCTTGAGCGGATTGAAGCTGGTGGCGCCGAGGCTGGCGTTGCAGACGACCGCGTCGTTGGAGGCCGGGCCGACCGGCAGCTTCGGGCTCAGGAGCGAGTAGTCCGAGCTGAAGATGGACTCGCTGAACATCTCGCTGAGGGGCGCGTTCTCCAGGGTGACGCACTCCTCGCCGAACGTCGGGGCCAGGTAGGACAGGTTCTCTGACTCGTCCCTTAGCACTGGAATGAGAGGTGGGTGGGGTATTGTTAGTTTTGGGGGGTAATTGAGTGGAGTGTAGGGGAGAGTTTTGGTTGAAGTGACTTTAGATCTGATTTTAGATATAAATTGAGAGTTTTATTGATCAGTTCGATTATACGATTTTAAAGATTTGAGATTTAGGTTACGTATAAATTCTTTTGCTTTTTAAAATTGCAATAATATTGTTTATTCAAACGCATTATTTGAAAGATCCAATACGATTCTCCAGTTAATTCTAAAAATCAGATAAATTCAAAAAAGAACGGGGAGTAAAAAAATCAAAAGTTCACGGACACTTACTGATGATGTCCGGCTGGTCTTTCGTGAACTTCAGGAAGTCCTTGTTCATATCATTGGTACGATGCGAGAATATACTCGCAGTCGGGTACTTATCCGAAGGCTGCGGCTGCTGCTTCGGAGCGACCTCGCAGACCGGGATGCTTGGTTTTGCCTGTAACAAAACAGGTGTCATGAATAATCAATTTTTCACTAAAATCACAAGGCTCCACGGTTAGTTCAAGGCTGGATTCTAGAATTTTTTCTGCGAAAATCTTTTATTTACGATCCGTTAGATTTTACTTTGACAAGTCAGTGTTTACCGAGTGTACTCAACGAATACAGAGTTTTACTATCGGCTCTCGTTCTGCTATTCCATAAGCTTAGCTTTAATGATTTTATAGATTACAGTGTACAAGAACGGTACTCGGAAAATATTTTTTCTTTTACGCGAAGAAAAACGTTAATTGACCCATTAAAATGATCTACAATTATTCAAATTCGGAAATAATTGCTCGACTTGTTTACAAACTATTCAGGTCAAAGTGTCAGTTTTATTTCCATTCGAAACTAATAAAAAAAACATTAACCATTTACAATCCACCACGGTAATCAAAATATCTTTAACCTTACAACACGAGCCTTCCGCAACACCCCGCGGCCAATCAAATAAAAAAATTCCAAATCTTCTTCCCCGCAAAACCGCGAAATTCCCAACTTTCGCGCTCTCCCCGCGCGAGAGAAAAGAAATCCCGCCTCGCCAAAAATAAAAGCACACCCGTTAAAAATAAAACCCCGGCAGCCTTGAACGTATAACCGCGAGCGAGAAAGCCGCATAGAACCGGCGCCTACCTCCTGATTGTTGAAAAAGCCAAGAGTAGCCGGAGCGGCGGCGGCAGGCAGCTTGGGTTGCCGCAGCTCTTCGTTCTCCTTGCCGAGGCACCTGGGTCTGGCGGCCGGTGCAGCCGGCAGTGGGCTCTCCGAGTCGTCGTCTGCGGCCTCCGGCTTGGGCTGGGGCTCATGGAAGCGGGACAGCGAGGCCGTGACGGCGACCGGCTTCTCGGCGAGCGGCTTCCTCGGGGCCAGCGGTGGCGGCCTCGCCGCCTCGACCGGACGAGTCTGCTCCTCCTCGGCGGCCTTATCCTGCTTCAGCTGCGACGTGCGCGCCTCCAGCTGGCGCAGGCTGTACACCTCATCGGCGCACTCGATGCCGCTAGAACGTCAAGATACGGATACGCTCGAGAGTGGGAACGAAGCTGGGGATTTGGCTTCGATTAAGGGGGGGTTGTTGTGAGCTCTCCGGGTGGTGGTTCGCTGAGATCGCGGGGTGTTGGTGGAATATGGCGCGATTACTGGCTTGGTGCGGGGGGGACGTTTGTTTTGAGAGGTGGGTTTTTTTTATTTTCGAGTGGTGACGGATAGTTTGGAGCCGCGCGTCTCGGAGTTTGTGGAAAGTTACTGAAATATTTCAAACAAATTGATACTAATAGAATTAGGTGACTATGTTACTGTCAGAATAGGATTATAGTTGTTTATAATACACTGTCGAGAATTTTAACAATTATTGGTAAATAAAAATTAACGTGAAATTCTTTACTGTAAAACATCAATTAAATTTTCAAAGAAAATAATTCATAAATCGCCAGTAATCGAGCCATTAACCGACCAATTAGTCTCGTTTCGATTCTCGAGAATGATTTATAGATTATCGTCCGCGACAATTAATACATCTACATACGACAGCTCCGATTTTACATAACAACAGCAGCGAGCGCCTAAACAACAAAGACATCATTTCACCAGCGCGACTCGAAATTTCCTCTTCGCTCACTACGGCACTTCACTATAAATCAATCTCTCAAATCGCAACTAAAACACACATACACACACACACTCGCCCCATTAATCAGCGCACTCATTCTCCAACAATTACCTCACAGCCTCGCGATAACAAACTCACACTCCCACGAAACTCGCGACCCAAGCGAACTTAACGAAAAGAGAGCTAACGACAACACAGGGCGCACGCTTATAGGGTAAATAAAAAAACTAAAGCAGCAGCCTATAGGCTCGCGAATTAAAAAATAAGAGAGCTCGTCCTCCCGCGCGCAGAGAGGCTCTCGTCATCGCTACCGGCGAAATATCATTGCGCCGTCTCTCTCCAACTAACCACGAGCGAGAGACAGCCGATATAAAAATAAAGCCTCGAAGTAGGTATCGCGGACGTTCGCGATGTGTTACTGCCACGGGGCTGCTCGCCGACTGTATAGCCGTCGCTCAGCTCGCGCGCTCGGCTCAGAGAGAGAGAGAGAGAGAGAGAGAGCGAGTTATCTTCATCTCTGTCGGCGTGCGTGGGTAAATATACGGGAGAGTTCGAGACTTACTGCCGGGGATATCGCGCCGCGATGGGTATAAACACGCGTTTTTCGCCAAAAGTTCGTTTACCCGGGCACGCGCCGAGCACGCGTACGTAGTGCGCCGCTCCGCTGAGCTAGGAGGACGGGCCTTGGATTATAGTGTACGGCAAGCGGGGAGGAATTGTTTTTATCTAAACTGGGCGCTCTGAGGCCGCGCGATCGACTGCAGAGATAGCAAGGCTTGGCTTTTATTGGGCGGAGGAAATTGGCCGGTTTAACGAAAGGTTTTGTCCTCGGTGCTTACTAATTTTATGGTGAGTGCTAGCTTGTGGTGTTTGGTTTTGAGGGAGGACGTTGAGTTGTCTTTTATGTAAATTTTCGGTTATCGGGAGATGCGTGTGTGATAAATGAAAATAGTATTATTAGACCTACCGGTTGATCACCTGTATATAAAATGATAGTTTCAAAATTCTGTTTTTTGAGTTGACATTTTGGGTATTATATTTTATTAATTAGAAATGATATGGATAAAAATTTTATTTGAAATATTATGATAATATAAGTAAATAAAAATAAATGATGTGTTTGTAAGGGTAAAATTACAAAATTATAGATATTGCCTATCATTAAAATTTACTCTTCGCCTCTGCTTCAGTTGCTACCCTCACTTTTGGCTAACGGTACTATATGATCAGCATAAAAGTCTTGTCAACTCGTTTTGGTTTTATCCTAAGCCGTAAAATACTGTTAGGCTCCTCAAAGAGAAACGCAGCTACATAAAAAGTAGAAACCAGTTTGCCGCACTATATACGACAAACTCAACAACTCGAATATTGCCAAAAAATGAAAAATTTTGGTCATCAAAAAAGTAACTACATACAAAAAAAAAAGAAAACCAATTGCTCAATCTCGCGAATTACAAAATGACGCTCGGTTCTGTAATCAAAGAAGCCGAGCGTAATCGAACACCCAGCTTTATAATGTCAATTTGAAAAGCCGCTCCAAACACTCGCTGCAAAGAGTAGCTCTCTTCGAAACCGCAGCGAGAAACAACCTAGACTCAGAACCCCATCCTGAAGTATAACATTTCAACGACTACGCAATTGAAGCAAAATCAAAGCCGTACACCAACCGCTCGCTCCGTCGCATAAATCCCCAAATAAAGCCTCCC
>JAPYZA010004477.1:0-13447 GCA_030522685.1 Eupelmus azureus | reverse complement strand
AACACTCTTTGTTACGAATAACAGACTGCAGATCTCATTATATCTCGTGTTTACAAGCAATAATAAAATAAGACAGAGCATTAATAAGCAAAATATTATAATAATTATAGAGACTTGATTTTCCCCATCCAAAATCGCGCAAGTTCAAAGCACCCATCTAATAATAGAGCCGCAGAGAGCAGCGCAAATTTCAGCTGGCCACCGGTTCGCTTGCTCACCGTCAAACAAACAAATAAGAAGAACTATAATATAACATCGATGCTTAAAAAAGGCGAAAGTAACAATCTACCAATCCCGTCTTCCACCTGCGCAACTTTTTATCGAATGCTCATACAGCTCTGTGCGGGCTCTCCGGCTCTGCTCGCTCGCGTCGCGTGACGTCAACATATGTCGTCGCTGTCAAGCTTTATCAGTCGGTCGGGACGCATATATAAGTACCACATCCGCGTCCGCGTGCGATGTGCATATACACATGTCCAGCAGCCGAGAAACGCATATACGCATGTACGTCGTAGATGTTCATAATAATAAGTGTATATGCGTCGTCGTTCGTTGGCTGAAGTTCGAGGAGGCAGAGCGCGCGGGCGTCTCGTGGGAACGGAGCCTGCGCCTTAGCACGCCCACAATACGTCGAACTCGTGTACGTAGGTATATATACATAAATGTAGGTAGGTATATATATACCTATATGTATATAGAGCGCAGAGCGAGCGCAAGAGTTGCTCAGCTGTTTTGAAGCTGGCTGGCCACGGGTGATGCGACAAGGAAGGGAGAGCCGCAGGGAGTCGGTCGGAGTGGCATCGCAGAGCGAGAAAAAGAGAGAAAGAGAGGGAAAGAGAGTCGAAACTGTCCAGAACGCTCCAAGAGCCTGCATCGGAGCAGATTTACTTACTTATTCGTAGTCTAGTGTCTGTTCTCTCGGCAGGCAGCGGTAGTCTATAGTAGTTGCATTCGGAGAAAGGGAGAGATTACCGGAGCTTGGCTGCGATATATACGTACCTCATATAGTATACATATTCAACGGAGAGGCCAAATGTAGAGCTCCTACCTTGCAACGAGCATACTTTTCTTTTCGTTCGCTTTCTCTCTCCGTCTATCTTTCTCTTTTCAAAGGGCATCGTTATATATCTATACCTATACACATATACGTATCTATACGTACGACTAACGACTCGACTCTCTCTCTCGCTTAGTCTCGAGCTGGTATACATAGAGGATCGTGTGTATGTGTGTGCGCGCGTGCAGTAAATACGTATATACACACACAAACACACAGAGAGAGAGAGAGAGAGAGAGAGAGAGAGAGAGAGAGAGAGAGAAGGCCCGCAGAGACTGAGGGAGCGCGTCGACGACAAGGAGAGAGTCGGAGCTACGCGCCAGCCAGCCAGCCAGTCAGCATTCTCGCTGACTCGCATTAGGAGAGCAAGAAAAAGAGAACTGTTCGAGTCTGCTACGAGCCTGTCAGTCCTGAGAAAAGTTCTGCTGCTGCTGCTGCTGCTGCTGCTCCCTCCACGCCAGAGTCATCCTCGTAGTCGCGGCACTGCCAGCACGGAGCAAACATGAGCGAATTAAATCCAGAGGAGGTGGGTTTTAAACGCAATGTGTTACTGGGTGATTTAATTCTTTTTTTTTTTCGACACGGTTTTCTTTCTTTTTCTTCTCGAGAGGAGAAAAATAGATACGTGTTGGTAACGCTAGGAACGGCGCAGAGCTTTTCCCGATTTTCCGTGACACGAGGTTTCCCCTCCACGCGAATTCTCCGAGCTGACGTTGGGAGTCCTTTGTGTGTTTGAAAAAGACAGAGAAAATAGACACCTTGGATCGGCTATCCGAGCGCTGTCTCGTGAATCCCTTTAATTGCTTTGTTGCCAAACGGAAGTTTCTTTAACTTTGGCTACTTTATTTGCTAAATGATGCTGCACTTTTCTTTTTATCTTAAAGCCTATCCAAGTCACTCATGCCTCAGATTTTCCAGATCAACTTTATTTTGCTTTGATGGGAAATTTAACTCATTGAGATAATTTGGAGCAAGGGAAATGAAAATTTTGCTTTGTTGTTCCTTTTATCGTATGCTTTAAAAATAGCATCCCTTACAAGATTTTATTTTACTTTGTTTGCCTCCATTCGGAGCATTTTTCTCAAGGCTGCAAGTGGGAAATATACTTCTGAACCAACATTGGCAACTCTTCTGGTCTTTGTTTCAATCTAGCTTTTATTATAATTAAAAAGCACAGTCACTGAAATTCTAATTTTTTCTTTTTTTCTTTTTATTTGGCAGTTCATAATTATTAAAATTTATCTTAGCAAAGTCTTAGTTGAGCGGTATGTAGGTAGGCGCTGCATTGTCAAGTTATGCTTTAATTCAAACACTCTATTGTAATACAGTGAGACTTGGCCAAGTTTTTGTGGCCCATTTTAACAGGTGGCATTCTCAGCTATATGTGTGCCAATAGTTTCTTAAGTACCATCTAGACACTTTTCTTATCGATTATCTTTTTTCAAGTGATGGATTTATGATCAAAGAATTTGATAAATTATCATTATTAAAGACAAATCGTTTTTTTACAGATACGACGTCGGCGATTAGCTCGGTTAGCTGGCCTTGACACAGCTCCAAGCAATCTACCTACAAATTTCAGTTCTCCGGATAATGAAATTCCCACAACACCAAATGAATCAACAGCTGGGCCTTCCAGTGTTCCACTGACACATCCAGCAGTTACTCCAACTGTGCCACCTTCACCTTCGACAGATCCACCACCATCACAACTTCCCAATCAGGAAGCACCGATGGAAGTTGAGGATTGCGAAAAACAATTTAACTCATCTGGAGTAGATGTGGATTCAGGAATTGAAAATATGGAAGTTGAGGATTCGGATCGCAAAGAAATTGCATCAAGATCCAGGGTAAAAAGCTACTTCATTTTTTTAATTACCAAATTATTTTTCAGCGAGTTAAATAGATTAAATTTAATGATTTATAGATTTACAAGAAAAGTTAATAAAATTATTTTTTTAAATTTAAAACGATTCTTTGAAAATGTAAATTATTTAAAACGTTTTAACATTAAATAAAATTTACATTTCTATTTCTCATTCATTTTCTACTAGACAACAAGTTCTAGTACAGCTGAAGTCACACTAGAACAGGTGCACTCCGTCATATCGCGAGTACTTTCCGTTTCGTGGAAAGTATCGACTGAGGGAACGATATATCTCCCTGAAACTGCCAAAAATGTAGCAGAGTACAACACAAGCGATCTCACTGATCTGTCCAGTCAAGCAATAATGGAGGTTCTGTTCAAATTTGCTAGTGGCGAAGATCCTCTCAAGGACATAGCCGTAGATGTATCATTAGATTGTCAAGACAGTCCAAATAGCCAAGCAAGTCCATTATTGAGTCCAGTAACGACTGATCCAACGAACCCTTCAACGAATCAAGTCGGTGAATCCAGCGAACAACAGCCACATGTATCTGCCGCGTCACAACCGAAATGTCTTATTTACTTACTGGATTCCTATTCACGAGTCGCTGTCGAGGAAAGAAATCATCCGAAGGTTTGTATAGAAATCTATTAAATGATATTTTACTGTATTTTATGAAAGCTCCAATTTAGAAATTTTACTGAGTTAATTGCATCGCAATCGTATTTAATCTTTAGAGCACCTTGTACTCATTATTGTTCTATGTATATTCAGTATACTACCTAATCAAAGTCAGCATAGAAATATAGCAAAACTATATAATACAGAAAAATTTTAAAAAGTTAGAATTATAATGGACCGAATCAATTTCAGCGATCAAGCGTACCTCCAATCTCGGACGTGCTGGCGACGTTACGTGCGCAATGTGTACAGCATGCCAGCCTCTTACTGCAAGGTTTCATCCCGGGTTGCCAGAGCTCTGAGCCTGGTCAGGCCCTCAAATCGCCGCTTCTTCATTTTGTCTTGTCGCAGACTTTGCCGCGAGGCTTCTTGCATGAACTTGTTGGACGGACCCATACGAACCCCGAGGCCTTCAATCGTATCTTCACGCCACTGCTGCAGAGTCTCTTCCTGTCGATGCAGCACGCCAGTCTGGTTGGAAACACGCACAGGCGGCCGATTGAGGCACTAGAGGAACTCGTTGAGATACGCTTCGGTCCAAATGGTAACGTCAGACCGATCTGTCGTTTGATAACGAGTCAAGTGCAATTCTTGCCGGAGCTCATGACGCCCGCAGTTGGTAGAGAGATCGCTCGAACTTCATTCCTCGGACCCTTTTTCTCTGTTTCCATATTTGCTGAAGAGCAACCTAAGGTTACAATTAAACTAATAACATTTTTCTTAAAGGTTTATTTTAATAAAATTTAATATTTTATTGGGTTTTCTGAACTAATTGATATTATAATGGGCCTTCTTATTGTACGTATCCATCATTATGGTTTATGAAACTTTGACAGAGCTATACCCGTAAAAAATAAAGACGTTTCATCCAGAATCTCTAGTAAGACCTTAGAAATCCACCTTAGATGTGTACAGAAAGGTATTTTGCACTTTTTATTTTATTATATTAAAAAACTCTGAAACTCTGAGCTTTATTGAGGAACCATGCTAGAGAACCATTTGACAGACAGCTCTACTGGTGTCCAGCCAAGAATATCAATTAATTTAGAAAGTCCAATAAAATATCTTAATTTATTAAACTATATCAAACGATAAAAATTGTTGTACTTTAAGAATATTATATATTATGAAGTAATTTTTGAAATTTATATTGAAACACACTTTAAAATATGGTTTTAGGTAGCAGAAAAGTTTTTCAGCGGCAATTCTGCAACTGATAAGATGATGATTCTCACTCTACAGAAAGAACTTGAAAGCATTCGAATCTCGTTACATAAAATCATGCACGATATCCTTGCAACTAATACATGCCGTGAAACGGCCCTCACTTATCTTGCTGTCCTGCTCCGTCACAATGAGAAGCGTACGCAAATACAGACAGAGGAGTTCTCATTAGCCGGCGACGGCTTCACCCTCAACCTGCTCTCGGTCCTGCAGATGTTGTCTGTTAAAGTCAAGCTTGACACAATTGACCCGTTCTATCCCTTCCACCCAGATGCGCTTGTTGACATCAAAAACGAGACGAGACTGAAGCTCACCTCCCAAGAGGTACAGATAAATATAGATAATTTATTTTTACGCCAGATAAAAGAGTATTGATTCTTACAAAATCAGAGTTTAAAAAGTCAGTACATTTTTCTATAGATAAAATAATTTTTTTCTAAAATCTAAAGGTTTTCATTCTGTCATATGTCATATGTTCATATGTCTATTACTTAAATAAAAAAAAAAAATAATAATAATGAGTAATGCATAGCAAAGTTAATATAATATAAATTAAATTAGTCAAAATCTAATTAATTGTAAAATTATTTATTTCGTAAAGGTGACCGATTGGATTGAGGACCTTCAAAAAAATGGTCGCACGTGGTCGAAGGCCAAATTTCCGACACAGTGCTGGTTCCTGACGCTTCACTGCCATCACATAGCTCTCATACCTGCTCTACAAAAGTACCAGAAAAAATTGCGAGCTCTACGCGATCTGCAAAAAATGTTGGACGAGCTACAAGCTAGCGAGTCCCAATGGAAAGATACAGTACATGCGATGCAAAATAAGGAGTTGATAAAACGGTGGAAGCATCAACTCAAAAGGCTGGGTAGATCAAAAGCTTGTGCCGATGCGGGCCTGTTTGATCCGCTTATGCTTCGAAGATCACTGCTCTTTTACACATCGGTAGCAGAGGTGCTGCTCAAACTGCTCACCGGCGTTGAGAATGTCAATGATCTGGCGTACGACAATAATTTATCGAATATACTGACTTGCCGTTCCGAGACTCCGAAAATTTTCACTGCCCTGCCTGAGTGGTACATCGAGGACATTGTTGAGTTCCTACTGTTCACGCTTCAGTAAGTGAATTTTAGATTAAAAGAAAAAATTAAAATTTATAGACTAAGTCTTGCAGTTTTTACTATCAACTTTTATTGTAACAGAATATCACAATTTAACTACTATTTAATAACTTACATTTAAAAAATAAATTGCTTATTTTTAGGTACAGTCCTGGTATGATGGCTAATAATGTTGATACTACCATGATTACTTGGTTGTTGGTTCTAATATGTGCTCAAGACTGCATAAGAAATCCTTATTTGATAGCCAAATTGATTGAAGTTTTATTCGTAATAAATGCAAGTGTTCAGGTATGATATTATTTATATATAATTTATTTTTATTAAGCTATACATTATTACAAATACTGTTATTAGTATTAATAATGAGAATAATATCACTAAATGGAGTTTATTTGACGATTTAAGGGAAGGACGGTGAATCTGCACAAACAAGTGATGGCTCATCCACTCTCAAATATGCTGTTAGCTTCCAACCTTATGAAATTTTACACGGACGTAGAAACGACAGGCTCGTCATCTGAATTCTATGACAAATTCTTTATTCGCTATCATATATCCCTCATTCTCAAATCCATGTGGGAGAGCCCAGTGCACCAGGCATCAATAATACGAGAAAGCTCGAATGGCAAGCAGTTTGTAAAGTTCATTAATATGCTAATGAATGACACTACCTTCCTACTTGACGAATCGCTTGAATCTCTCAAGCGTATCCACGAGGTACAAGAAATGATGTCTGATGAGACGGCGTGGGCCGCCCTTCCGCAAGAGCAGCAGCAGTCTCGCACGAGGCAACTTGCAACAGATGAACGACAGGCTAGATCGTACTTAACACTAGCTAAGGAAACTGTAGCCATGTTTCACTACCTCACAATACAGATTACCGAACCGTTCTTACGACCGGAACTTGCCAACAGGCTCAGCGCTATGTTAAATTTTAATTTGCAACAACTTTGCGGACCAAAGTGCAAAAATTTAAAAGTCCGAAAGCCGCAAAAGTACGGCTGGGAGCCGAGGGCACTGCTTGGTCACATCGTTGATATCTATCTGCACCTAGACTGTCACAAATTTGCAGCTGCCTTAGCTAGTGATGAGGTGAGATTGAATAAAATATTTTGCAATAAAAATATAATTTTTGCTTTTTAAAAGGATATTCCTCAAGTAACATTTTTTAAATAAAAAGTTATAAATTGAATAATTTAAACCATTTATATTTTTATTTTCAGATTCATTGAAAAATCGAAGTATAAATGGTTTTGATTATTGCAGATTAAACTTATTAAAATTTCTCATTTTTTTACAGAGATCCTTCTCAAAGGAGCTGTTTGCAGAAGCGGCGGGAAAATTGGAACGCTCATCCATTAAATCGGCAGCGGAGATTGAACGATTTGTCGCGCTTGCGGAGAAAGCAGCGCAAATCGCAAGTGATAATCGAGCTCGCGAAGAGGATTATAATGACGCGCCCGACGAGTTCAAAGACCCACTTATGGGCACTCTAATGGAGGAACCAGTGAAACTGCCTTCTGGTATCATTATGGATAAAGACGTTATCATTCGACATCTTCTTAATAGCGCGACCGATCCCTTCAGCAGGCAACCTCTTAGTGAGGACATGCTCGCACCTGGTAAGTTTTATTAATGTTGCATTTCACCTTATAGTTTGAATTTTTCCAAAAGTAAGAGAGTATTTTGAATTGACGTTTATATTAAAGCAATCCTATTTTTAAATTAAGCTAAGACATTGTCGTTTCTTTAATTACAGTGGATGAATTAAAGGCAAGAATATCAGAATGGAAGCAGCAGAAAAGTACGTCTACCGACGTATAAAAGTCATAAGTGTAGACAAGTGAACTGAACTAAACGTGTGGTATATTCGATAATACTTGACAGTGTTGAGTTAGACACGCCAAAATCAAGTATTGCGCATTGGTGGACAGTGCATTTTTTTCATCTTGATAAATAAAAGGCACGGATAAAAACAAAATCTAGTGCACGTGATCTCTCGTAATTGTGCTCTAATTACGATCATAAATTTGCTGTTTTTTTATACGTCAAAAAGAACGATAGAGGGATATGATGCAGACTTGAGCTAACAAACTGCCAATATTACTCGAACCGCATATAAAGAAAATTAGAATTATGTAAATATTAAGAGTAGGTTAAGTGCGTAGTGAATAATATTAAATCTACATAGTTATAATTGAGATCTGTTTTGTGGTACTTGAAAAAAGAAAAAAGAAAAAAACAAAGCTTGCGTTCTAAGAACAAAAAAGTTATACTGGACGGGACAAGAAACGTTGCTTTAATTTTTAAACTGAATGGGAAACTTAATCAATTGTATGTACATTTTTTTCATTCGATATCGATTTTGATTTAAGAATTATTGTAAAAAAAGTAGAAAAAATAATTTTGTTTTTTATTAAAACGTATACTTTGAAAAGTGGAAATGATTCAATACCGAGAAACTTGATATTAAAGTGAGAGTTTTGCTATTTATAATCATGTTTTTATTCAATTTTAGAATATAAAAATTTTGTATTTCCTTTTGAAAATTCCAATACTCTTTAATAAATAATTTACTAATGCAACTGAAAGAAAGTATGTGAAATCTCCTTGTAAAATTTTAAATTGATATTGCTGCAACTCGATAAACTAATTAATTAAAGCATAAAATAATAGAAATGAAATAGAAATTAATCAAAATGCATATTTTATTTATAATCAGTATCTTCCTAAAATTATTAAAACTTCATTTATAATAAATATGATTTAATTTAATATTTTCACATTTTCATTCCTTAATAAATTAATTAATATAATTCAAAAAGTATTGACAAAAGTTGATTTTTCAAAATATACTTTTTAGTTACAAGTGATTCACAATATTTCGTTTTAAATTTTCCATTTATTTATTAATCTTTAATAAGGAAATAAATCATCAACTTATTAATATTTTAATTCAACGTTACTACGTTATACAAAATGGTTTTTTCTAATTATAATTGCAGCATACTTAGATATTTTATTGTATAAGGTTATTGTATTGATTATGGAAGAAATTATCTTCGCTTCACACTAGGACATTTTATTGATGCATTTAATTGAAGAATTTTATTTTCTCGGTATGGATATACATCGATTATTGTTGCATTAACATGCTGTATATTAACAGCAATATAAAAGCAGAGAATTTCTTTGGATCATGTAAATAATTAAATCTAATAAAACTGTAATTGGTAAATAAAATGAAATGATTTCAAAATTTTGTTACTTTATTTATATTTACTTTTTCTCATATTTGTTTTGAAGTATTATTTTTCAAACACTCTTATGGATATCGAAATGTATTATATTAATACAAAAGTCACATTATGGTATGGTATTGCAAACCCAAAAATTTATATCTTAAAAAAAAAGTAAAAAAGAGCAAAAACAATTATTAAAATAGCGAAGGAAAGATTATTTTTATACCTTATTTAAGCAGGTATAATTAAATGATACTAGTAATAATGAGATCTGTATTCATTGTGAAAATATAATTATAATTTTTTTATAACCTTGCTTCAACATCTAGTGTAATAACCTGCCTCTAAGGCCTCTCCTGTACCCTCTACTGGCACCTCTAATGGAACATCCACGAAAAGTTGTTAAAGCTTGGCCTCTTCCTATGCCCATGTCACTTGAAACTGATTGTGCATCCTCATCAATACTTTGGTTACTAATATCTAGCATCAATGACTCTGAATAGCCAAATGGTCGACGCAGTTTAGAATGGTATTTCTTTGCTATCACAGCATTACTAATAAAATATTTGAATGCAATTATTAAAAAAAGATCATTTTAAACTAATATCTAATCAATAATAAAATTATTATTAAAAAAGAACTAATTAATCATACCCTCTGATGGAAGTGACATTTGTGTACTGTTTAACATTTATAGTTTCAAATTCAGGCTCATTAAATGGTTTACTAGTAGCTGCTTCAATTCCTTCATCCCAGACTTCTTCATTTTCCATTGTACTATTTATTTCTGGTTCAATTTCTGGTAATCTTCCAATATTTTCACCTAAAACGATTATTTTGTATAAAAAACTATAAGGTACTTATTATTTTAAAAATGTTTTCTACAAGAAAACAACTTTGATGCTTCCAAGAAAGTTTTTAATAAAATATAATAATAAATATAATAATATTTATGATTATAAAAATTATTTTAAAAATTAAATCTTAGTTTGAGAAAAATTTAATGCATTATAACTTTAAAAAGATGTGTCTTAAACTATTAAGATTAAGAAAGTTTACTTTGATTTAAAATGAAAAAAATTATTCATACTAGGAAGTCCAACAGGGGCCATCATTTTCATCGGGCAGTTCTCAACATGTTCAATTAATTCATGTTCAAAAACTCTGTGTGTTGCATCATAAGGACATTGTTGTTTATAATTTGGAGGAAAATTCTTGAAAAAGAACAAAAAATATTAGATAAGAAAATTTGTATAGTGTATGGATGATATTTAAAAACTAAGAAGCTTCATACCTTTTCACATTTGACCAAATGTCTTTGTATTCTTGATCGTGCTATTCTGTGATTATTATCATAAGGACAAATAATGACAGGATCAATGTCTAATCTGATGTTGAAAGACATTTCTTCTGTAAATGCGGAATACTATTTATAAAATATAGTTCTGTGATAATCGAAGAAGTAATCTAATCTTAACGCGTTAACTCTAAGCTCTATAAGTCCGATGAAAATAAAATAATATGCGACGTTAACGTATATATAGGTACTACTATTGCCCTTGCAAAAACTCGACTGGCGCACTGCGCACACAAAGACGATTCAAAATCCAAAATGTTTACACTTGCTGCAGTCACAGGTTAGGTTATGACGATGAGACCCATATATACGAGTAGAGACTATATATCTATATAAGACACACGGGGTTTCGTGGAAACTAATACACGCTTTAGTTTGTACGAAGAAAATAAGTATATTCAATAATAAATACTGTTTTATCATCAAATTATATTTATCTTAGAAATGTTTTGTTTAAAAAATTTTTAATTTATTTATAATGATTGAAACAGATTTTATAACTGTAAATAAAGTACTGTAGTATTCCGCGTTACGAAGAATGTTAAGGTAATATTTTGTTGATTATTTTTGAATAAATGATTAAATTTTTTATAAATATGTATTAACAATTTTATTTTTGCCTGATAACTATTTTTCTAAAAGAAGTAAGTCAATTTTACGTTTATTGCTTTAGGTAACAGATAAGAGGCCAGCGTTGTTTTGATTCAAAAAGTGAAAAGAGACAATTATCGATTCATTCCAAGGTCAAATTTGGTAAAAAGTATTCCTGTTAAATTTTAAACAAATAAAAATTATGTAAGTTATAAATAAATGAAGTGAAAAAAGCTTATTTTCAGATTAAAGCAGGTATCTTTGAGGAAAAAAATAAATATGATTTTTACATTTTACGTAATACCTTGGAGAACAATGAGAAAATTGCCTTTATCTAGCTATCATCAAATAGCACACCGATCATCAGTAAGTAAAGCCCCAGTAAAATATGATGCATACCTTTCTGTTTTTATTGAACGTCATCCTGTGATCTCTCGGCCATTGAATGAATTAGAAAAAAACTTTAGTAAACTGTTGCAAGATATTGAATTAGAAAATAGTCATAAATCAAATTTTGAATTACGAAAAGAAGAAGATTCAACAAATTCTCAAAAACTACAAGAGAAAATAGATTTGAGCCTAACTAGTCATTTTAAATTTGCACAAGATATTGAAGAATGGAGTGATAAGGAATTAGAAAGTTTGACGATATCATCAAAATTATCAGAAGCAAAAAATAAGGATTCTACTTCTTTAGACAAAAATCTAGATGGAAGTTTATTCTTTGTTACTCAGCAAAACATTGGGACTCTAAAAAATGTTTGGCTTCCACCGCAAAGTATGGTACAGAAAAATGAAACACTTAAAGAGGCTGCAAAAAGAATAGTAAAAGATAATTGTGGAGAAAATTTCAAAGTATCTTTATATGGAAATGCACCTATAGGTGTTGAAGAACGCAGTTTTGTAGAAAATATTGATGGACAAAAGAAGATACATAAACAGAAGATCTTTTACTTTTTAGCAAAATATGTAAATGGATCTGTTCAAAATAATACTAAGTATCAGTGGTTAAATATGCAAGAACTTAAGAAAGTTTTACCAGAAAAAGTTCACAAAAGTTCTTCACAATGTCTTATTACTTCTAATTAAATATTTATGTTTTACTCACCTATCATCAAATTTACTTCTGATTTTAGTTTTCTTTATTTTTTGTTTTTATATGTAAATAAAATTTCATTGTCAAATTATAAAACTTGATATATTGCTTGTACACCTTTTTGTATTCATTATAATGTTGCAAATACGAAGATTTATTATTTAATACATTAAAAAAAAAAAAAAACAGCAGATAATTTAAATAATTTTATATTATTTTATTAATATTAAATGTTGTTACAAAAATAAAAATAGAAAAATAAATGAAGTATGATTTTTAGACCAAAAAATTGAAATTTTTGATCTGTGAAATTGTAAAACATGGGTACCTACTTTTCCTTTGTAAAAACTAATAAAAATAATTACTTAAAGCTATACATAAAAAAATTTTAAAATGTTTTTACAAGGAACTTAGAAATATTTACAGTATAAAAATATTTTTATTCAATTTTGTAGGTAATAGAAGAATATTAATGTTATTGAAATTTTTATAACCAGACCCCAATAACATTTAATGTAAGAAAATGTAAATTGAAAATATGAAATTAAATAAATTTAATATAATAAATATACGTAAAGTATATACAGCAAATTTTGTTTAAACTAAGTACTGTCATTTAAAATAATAAATCATAATGAAAATATGTATTTATATCGGTAAATAAAAACTGTTACAATATAAATTATTTTTCTGATAAGTTTATTCAAAGTGCTGGAAAAGACGTTTTCCAACAATATTTCAAAGCACCACTGCATTCTTGCAATTTTCATAACGTCCCTCCACACATATGAAATTATTATTTTACAAAATTTTAGTAAGTCCTTGATCCAGTTTCTGTTTGATATCAAACAATTTAAACAGTTCAGAAATAATCTGCTTTTGGTTTATCAGTATTTCTTAAAGAAAATAATTACAGAATTGTTTACATCATAAGAAGGAACCATTTATACAATGTTATAAACAAATAATTAATAGTCATTCATAAAAGATTTAGAATTTACAATTCCTTTGAATCAGTTAAACAGGTTTATACAACGCTAGATGAAAATTGTGATGTATAAGTGAAACCATTATCTTTGACATAAGACAAATTTTCCAAGTCCAAGCATGTTTTAACATGTTTTGATTGGCTTGGATCTAGCAGACATGACATATTCTTAAAAAAAAAAAAAAAAAAAAAAAAAAAAAAAAAAAAAAAAAAAA
>JAPYZA010004476.1:0-17990 GCA_030522685.1 Eupelmus azureus | reverse complement strand
AAAAAACAGCACACATCCATTCAATCCCAACCGCCAACCTAACCCACTAAATCCCAGAAAAAAAAGAAGAAACTACCCGCGTCAGTTTCGCGTACACATCTCTAAAAATATACGCGCAGCACGCGGATGCTCGGCGCGCCGGCGCGTGTAAAGTAGGCGCGCAGCCTTGCGTCGAACGTCGAAAGTGTTCTCCTCCGATTTGGGTCTTGAGAACGAAAAGCCGGCGCGCGTTTCCGCCTGTGTGAATATAAACTCGCGCGCATGCCAGAGCGAAAGAGAGAGAGAGGCGCTAGGAGAGACTAAGAGATGAGTTTTTGGGGCCGCTGGAGTAGCTTTCACCTCTAAGGCCGCGTAAGCGTGGGGGGAGGTATTCCTCGAGCTGACTCGGCAGTTTTTCCTCGGCAGGATTTCGACCTTGCCGCGAGAGCTGGTGTTGAGAGTGTGTATGAAAAGCGATCGGCTGGCCCGAATTTCCGGCGGGTGATACGGTTGAGTGACTGCGATAGTTTTGCTTTCTTTTTGAGGCTGGTTTTTTTGGGCGGGAGTGAAGGAGAAACTGAATTTCGGGGAGAGGACGGTAATGGATGTGATGTTTTTTCTGGAGGCTGTTGATTGTTTGTTGATGTGTTAGGGGGTTTTATGAATTATTTATGGGATCGAGATGTGTGAATTAATGATTTTTGTGTGTTGATGTGTTTAAGTGCTTTGTGCCGTATTGAGTTTCATTGAACTCGATTTTTTTTATAAATTTTGCGTTTTAAAATTAAAAGGAATATCTAGCACGCGTTACTGGCAATAAATTACTTTTCAATCTACAGTTTCGTATTATTTTGCATAGAAAATAATTACCGGTACATTATCTACAAATATTTAATCGAACCGAGGAACATTATGTTCAATAAATTTGTATTAACGCCCGTGTAATTGTCAGACAATTAAAATTCTCATAAACGCATGCACTCCTAATGACGCGCATTCTTAACAGCCCGGAACATTAAAAAATGAAACGTCTCGCCGTCCCATATTTCCGGCAGTAAAGCCAAAATCCGAAAGCAATAAATTTACCGCTTAATTCCAAGAACGCGCGCTTAACAAGTTGTAAATAATTCCTCTATAAATAACATTAATTAAACTCGAATGTTTTTTTCTCCTCGCGCGTAAGAGAGAAAGAGCAGCTCGTAAAAAGTAATTGAAAACTAATTTCCCCCGCACCCGGCACTAGTGCCTTATTAACCGAAGCTGAAAAAGGCGCGTTTACGGAATATTAAATAAAAAAACAAGCTCGATTTATGAATAAGCGTGCGCGTATGGGCGGCGTAAATTACACCGTTCTATAATACATCTCGCGCTGCAGCGCGGCAGCTGTAAGCGAGGAGTTACGGCAATCAGCTACTGCAAACATTATGGATATAGATTACAACGAGGTGCTGGTCTAAGCGTATTTCATAATTTTCATTTTCGAATGTTTACGTAATGTACGGCGGGCGGGATAATGAAGAAGGTCGTGTTTACGTTTTGCTAATATTCTTGTAATTTATGGCTTGGTGCTAAAGTTTTTTAGAGGAATCGTTTAATAAGTTTAAAATTTTATCTCTTCTTATGTCTAATAATGATATTGATCGATACGTGACATATCAGACATACTAAAATCATAACAAACTTAACGCTTAAAAAAAACTTTACAACCAACCTGCTGCTGATATCTCCAACCTGCCACTTAATCGGCTCACTCCAGACGACACTCATACCCCCAACCGACCTCAAAAAACCATCGCTAAAGCGATTCGCGCAAAAAACGCTAATTCCTCTCTCTCTCTCAGCTCCTGCACGTTCGCTCCACTTCGATAAGATCCTCAAGCCACCTGCGACTCCTACATCCCTATCTCGTCTCGAGCGGAAGCCATATCCAAGTCACCTCTCCACCTTAAAAAAATGACTCGCTCGCCTCGCGCAAAATTAGCTCGGCGTGCGAAAGCGAAAGCTCTCCTCGTCCTTCGTTACGGTGAAAATCGGCTAGCTCCCTCTATCTCCTTCTCCGCGAGATAAGAAGCCTCTCTTCCACCGCGTGAGTATATGCATACACATAGAAAGCGCGCGAACGTTTCGCTTTCGAGGATATCGGGCGGGTTTATCGTTTCGGTATGCGCGCGCTTCCGGATCGCACCCGCGGCATACGGGCGGAAAATCTGGGTCGGCTTGATAAGAGCTACCTGAGCGTTATGCAAAATCGCTTTCATCGGCGCGCCTGCGCGAGCTCTCTTTTTTTTCTTCTGCGCGAGATCGCGGAAAAAATAGAAACGCGCGCGTCGCGCTGTTTGGTCGGGTTCCGCGAGGATGGGAAGAGTAGCCTAGATGTATGGTTGGAACGGTGGAGAGTATGGGAGAGTTGTATTGGAAAATGGGAAATGGTATGTGCGGATAGTTTCTTTTTAATGAGGGGTGTGTGTGGGGATATCGGGGAGTGGAAGGTTGCTGATTAAGAGGCGGAATTGCTGGGATTGTTGGGTTTTATTTTGTTTTCTAGGCTGGTAAGGAATGCATTTAGAAACTGTATTGAATTTGTTTTGTGTATTGTATATTTGAAAAAGTTTGTTCAGCGACATTTGCACTTCTTTGGTATACAATGAGATTTCATGAGTTCGAAAAACAATGTATTTTCTACCATCTTAATTAACGGAGTACTACATATCGTACCTTATTTTTGTCAAGCCAATAACAATCCGCAATTACATCTGCAACCTCGAACGCAAAAACACAAGCCAGCTCATAAACATATCTCTCACAAACTTTTGTTCCTTTCAAACCTTCTTTATCAGCTGTATTTCGCAACATGTCTTACGCGCATTTTCAGACCAGCCCAGCGCACGCTCCGCTCTTAAATATCTCCGCGTCTCAAAGTGGAAATACGGATTTGAATGACAATGCAGCGCACGCGCGCCTCGTAATCTGATTACGCCGTGTCTTATGCTAGGGGGACACGCGTGTTTTCTAACGCGTGCGGAGACAGCCGCGCGACGAGCGGTTCTTTTTCATTCTTTTATTTTCTAATGGCTGCTAAGACGAGCTCGAGAGGTGCGGTGCTCTGTTGTTTTCCGTGGGCTCTAGCGCAAAGTCTATTACGCGTAATTTTTCCTTTTTCCGTATGGATATTTTTGTTTCGTAAAGGCTAGCGATAAATGCACGATTTCGTTATACGGAATTACAAACGACTGAAAAAAGCAAGCAAGAGTGAAACTCGAGCACCCGAAAAAAGAAATCATTCCAAAATTACCTCCATTAAAAACACCCCGCCGGAAAAACGTAAAACCGCTCCGAAAAAAAGGGAACGCTGGAGGAAGCGCCGCATCGGCGACCGCAGTGCGGCTCCTCCGCCAGCGAGAGATCCGACAAAATCAATTTCGTCCGCACATCTACCGCACAGCCGGCGCGTACTAGTGCCGAAAAAAGCACTACGCTCGCACACAGGGCGAGCTGAATGGGACGAAGACAAAAAAAAAGTCGCGAGCGATACGCAGGAGAGGAGAAAGGAAAAACGAGCACGACAGGGAGAGAATGCGCGCGATAATTCGCGAGAGCGGAATCCGCGTTTATGATTACTTTCGTTTGTAGTCGAGCCGCCGGTCGGCTCTATACAGCCTGGCGTTTGGGAAAAAAAAGGGATAAAGAGCGAAAAAAAGGGAATGAGAGAGAGAAGAAAGGAAGGTGATCGCGTCGAGCCCTGCGAACGCGCCTTTCTCTTTCTCGTGGACGCGCGGATGAAAAAAAGGAGAGGAGGCGCCTGGTAATTGGGCTGCTCCTTCTCTCTCTTTCTGGGAGTGTGTATATGCATGCGCGCGCGCTCGCCACGTTGTCTTTCACCTGTGCTCGCGTTATATCGAGCGAGATCGAGCCGCGGGCCAGGAAATAACCGAGCTCGAGAAGAGAAAGAGAGGATAGCAAGCTCGCGCTCGTTCCGTTTATGCTTTTTGACGCTCGATGGATTCTTTAAGGATGTGATGTATGAGTGTGTGTGTGTATGATAGTGGGGAGATTCCATTTTATTCGACGAGCGATTTTATTAGCATTTCTTTGGTGGCTGGTTCAGGGTTTTTGCATTGTCAAGCCGGAAATGTAATTGAATTCCAATAGGTACTTCTTAGTGCGTAGAGTCCGTTCGATGTGTAGTTAAACTTTTATCGTTTTCAATCCAGAGGTATTATTGCCAGGTTACGTCTACAAAGTTAACCAACAAATTTCTTCTTATCACCATCTCTTAATTTCCCGAAACGCGCTAAAATTGCGTCACACCAACGGTCCACTTCCCCGGAAAAGGCCCCACACCGTTCCGAAAAAAAAGACACCCGGCAGTCTCCCTCTCCCCCACTCCTCCCGCCTCCTCGATAAACAAGTGAATTCCACTTTCGTCAAGAGGAATTTTTTTCGTCCAAAAAATGCCGCGCTCTTTCTCTCACGCGCGCACTCCTATATAGCCGCAGCGAGAAAGAGAAAAGGAGCGAAGCGCGCGCTCCGGCGCACCTGGGCCCGCGCGCGCACACCAAGAGAGAGAGAGAGAGAAGAAGCCGCATAAGCAGGAGAGGAAGGGGAAGGGGCCCAAGCAGTAGCAGAGGAGGCTTATACCCGCCGCTCGCGAGAGTAGGTCAGTGGGACGTTCGCTCGTGTGCTCGCGCCGCCGCCGCTGCTGCTCGCGTTCAGTCAGTCAGACCGTCGCGGGCAGAAACGTCACGCCGCCACTAACTGTGGGCCAGCTGTGCGCCGCGCGACTTTTTCGGGGAGCTCGCCTTCTGGGTAGTGTGTGCCTCGACGCTCTGGGCCCCGATGAGGCGTCCTTAAGTTTGGCCAGCTTCCTTTTTTTCTCTTCTTCTTCTTTCTTCCTTTCTGTCTTCTTTGATCGTCGCGAGTGAGCAGCACGGAGATTCACGGGCATTTCGCAGGAGTCTGGGGAAGCTGGATTGACAGATGTAAGGGGTAGGAGAGCGAGCTGTTTGGTTGGGCTGCGAGAGTGATTTCCGACAGTGTGACGAGTCAAGTGTTGATTTTTTGATTTTTGGAAAATTGTGGTTATAGATTTCGAGTCAGTGTTTAATCGGTGCTGCGAGACGTTGATGAGGATTGAGAAATGAGGCAATGAGTGACGGAGAAATTTTGTGTGCGAACGTTTTGTAAAATGCAGTAGTTTGACATTGTCACGTGCGCTTGATGACTTCCGCAAGCGAATCGCGAGAGATAAGATTTGTTGAATAATAAATACCCCGATTGTTGCGAAATTCTATGTGGAAATAATTGAAGCGGCTTTTACAATTTATTCTGTTTAACTATAGGTTTTCAAACGTCATAGCCGGAACATAATTATTTGAAAGTTAAGAGTCGAAAAACGTAAAAAGTCAAGTTCCATAAGTGGTCAATTTTTATTAGATTGTCAGTTTCATTTTAATTACAAGTTAACTTATGAAGGCATTCATTTCTTTTCGTGGTAATTTTCCTGTTAGAAAACCAAATAATTGAGCAGAAATAATTTTCTTAAAAGTTATTCATTACCGGTACTTGTGATAGTACAATTTATCAGATTTTTAAGAGCTTAGCGGTATGCTTTGCAATTAATAATGTTTTTTTTTACTCAGACTGATTTTTCATTAAGAACTTTAATAGTTCACTGAACGTTTATTTAATTAAATTTAATTTTATAGGCATCATGTACAATTTCAATTAAGAGTTGCGCTAATGCTAAACAAATAAGAAAAAAGAAGCCATTTTCCAAAAGAGAATCAGTGATTTTGATTGTTTTCTTATTTTGAATTGCAGAGCGCAACAAACTCACAGACGATGGACAGGACGCGGAGGAGTTTACGGAAGACGGCCCTGTCGTTATTGCTGCCGTTGTTTTTATTGGCAGTGAGTACAAATAAAAATCTTAAAAAAAACGCATTTTCGTGAACTGTGTATCAATGTGTCTAATAAAGTGTGAACGCTTGCAATTTCATATTTAATAACAAATAGGTGTCGAAAACTAATTAATGAAATCGGGATATTGTGTGGTATCAAGCATCTTGTGAACATCTTTGTGCTAATCGTTAGATTAATAACTAAAATTTCATTAAACCTTGGTGATTTTTGATTAGTCTTATTTTTTTGATCGGTCATTTACAAAATCATTGATTCCATCTCGATGCTTCATCCTCATTTTGCTACCGAACAAGAATGCACAGCGAAATCACAAAATCATCACCCGCGAGATTAACGACTCCACTAAACCACTAATTAATCGTCGCGTATCATTAACGCTCTCATTAAAGCTAAATATAAAAAAAAAATCATAATTGCGCTCATTAACTCCAATCAACTTAATAACCCATCGGCCCGCTTGAACCGCTTCATAAATCATCGAGTGGCAACAATAACTGCCGCTGAGGTAGGATAGACGCAAACAGCCGTGAAGAGTTTAAAAAAAAGACGCCGCTCCATTGGCAAACGGCATAATTTTACTGGCGGCGCTAGGAGAGAAAAACTATCGGATCGCGTGAAAAAGTGCAACGGGCTCGATATACTGGTATATAAATGAGAATTTGGGTTTATTATAATGCGGCGATATTACTGGCTTTTTGTTCGAGAACGGCAATTTTTAATCGAGAGAATAGTGCTCCTATTTCAAACTAAGTGATAACGTGATTATAGTTTTATGGGACTGGTTTACTCTGGCGTTTATGCTCTTGATTTCAAATACGTAAAACAGTTGGTTTTAGATTAAATGAATATCGGCAGTGTATCCGATGAATCTTTGATCTCAAGATTAGTCATAAAATTAATAAACTTTAATTTAAAGTGCCGTAAAGCAAGCGATAACTACTTACGATAAGATTCTTTGAATGAAATCTTTAAGCGATCGGTGTCAAGAAAAAAATAAAGTTCATTTTGAAACCGGTACGCCTACCAACTTTCTCCAAATATTAATAGTAATAAGTGATAAGAGTAATCGAAATTGCTATGAAGAATAAGTCAAAAAGGATTTTGCTTACATCAAATAAGTAAATAAATTGCGTTGGTTATTCGTCTGTCTAGACCGTCTGTTACTACTTAGCACTATGTTGTATTTTCTTTATTACAAACGTGTTATTGAATTTTCGTATGTTTCTTTTTTTATTCTGTATTTTGTAATTTATCGAATTAAAACTACATTATAATAAATTTTCGTTTACATTATAAATACATTGTTCTACATTGAAATTAAATTTTAAAGAATATCATATAAATCAATTTGCTTAACGCTGACTAATAAATTTTCTGCTTTCTACGTAGCCATAACCTCTTTTGACTTACCTAGAAATACTTTTCCGTTAAAAATTCTCATCATGCGTTGCATCAGAATAACTAAGGCGTTTACATGAATTCCGGAGAAATTCTATTTTCTTTTACCCAGCTTAGAACGTGAAATTCGAGTGACATTCTACTTTATCAAAATTAAACATCGAATATATTTTGAAAGTAAACTGAATTTGCTTGGCTTTAAATTATCGGATCCAATCGCCGTCTGGCTCAAAACGAGTTTCATACTGTACATCGGATAAACAACATTCTCTTTTAAACGCCGCAGTTTCCGCCCGCGACCTCGAAAGTAGTTTTCGATATTTATGCGATATACAAGTAGTAAACTATCGTGCATTACTGCGAAAGTAGTTTTCATGTTTGTTAGATGTTTTATACTTTAACTTTGAAACTGTTTTTTTTCTTCATTGTTTACATTTTTAATTTGATTAAGAATAAAATTTTTAATAATATTTTAAGAAGCGTTCTACTTTACAAAAACATTAACGTTTCGATAGAGTCTAAAATGAAAGTACACATGATAAATTCAGTAACCGAGTTGTTCTTTAACCATTGTCTTTTTGTAAAATCGTAAATATAACACAGTAAAAGTAGCGATCGGCGTATTTCTTGCTGTACCGAAAAGTAAATCGAGCGTAAAGTACATCGGTCTGCCGTCTTTCTTCAAGTCATAGATTTATAAAGTTATCATTGTCACTTTATTCCACATGTAGCAAACGTCATTCCCCACAGCTATGCAGTTATGAAATATTACGTCATAAAAGCAACTGTTTTCGTCGCAAAATTACGCGTACTCAAAACCAGATTTTTTTACAGCTACCCCGCAAAACGTCGATCTAATCGATCCCTCACCTTACTAATTCGCAGCATCATTAAAACCCAAACCGATCCATCAAAAAGTCACAACGACAAAATAAACCCGTCCGTACTTTTCGCACATATCAACGTATCCTCACACCTGCCTACCAAAACCACAAAAACCTGGTCCCACTACCACCCATCCCACATTTTCGGATAACCAGTAACCATCGGCAGCGCACTTCGATATGGAAGGGTAGACACAAGGCCGCGCGGCTTCCCAGGAAAACGCACGCTTCTTCGATCTTGCGCGCAGGTTGCTTCGATGCCGGTGCACCTCTCTCACACACACACGTACACACATACGCGCGAGTCCGGCGGAGCGACGATAGTAGGTCACTGCGCCGGACGCGCTCTGGCCCCTTTCTGCGCGCGCGCTCTCGGCAATCGGACTGCTTTTTCTTTTCTCCGTCTCTCTCTTTCTCTCTCGCAGCAGTAAGCTTTCTTTCTCGGGAAGAGAGTATATACACACGTACGCAGGAGAGAAGATAGATGCTCTCCGCGTAAATGGTAAAAGAGCGGACTCGTCACCGGCAACTGTTGTTTCTTTCTCCTCGTCTCTTTTTAGTTAGGCGCGGTTTGGGTTGACAGAGTGGATTTCCGGTGTGGTTTTTGGTGCGCGGCGCGTGAAAGGATGTTAATTAGAAATGCAGGAGCAAGCCGCGAGTGTGTGTGCGGCTCTCCGCGCATATGTAGAGCATGAAGAAAAAATATGAATTTTAAAGAGCCGCGGGCCGAGCTGGACGGATCTGGAGCCGTTTTTTTAATCTCGGAGCGTAGCTAAGGGATTTTCTGGTTAACGAGATTGTAGAATTGCCGAATCGGCGCCTGATCTCATTAGGACTACTTTCCCTCGATATAAGCGAGTCCGATGTGTTTTTTTTTCCTCGGATATTCATGTTAATGTATGCAGAACACGGCTATCTGGGTTAGGAAAGATGCGTTCGGAGCCGAGCGAGATATATTTGTGCGCGCCGCGGGAAAGGAGGAAGCCGTAGCTCTCTCGATTAATAAGCGGGTACATAGATCGTACCGGAATTCCCGATTTAGAACGAGTCCGCCTTCGATAGGTAAAATATACTTTTACTAATCACTCGTCAAGCTGTAGGCCATTCGAAAATCCTCCTGTTTAAAGATCGTTACCTCTCGAGGCTGTGCTATGGTGGCCGATAATTTCCAATGCCAACAAATCGCTTCGGTCCAAAATTTGTGATTTTCTTTCAATTATTCCATCTCGTTTAGCGCTGCGCTAAAGACAAACCAACTCACGCTTAAACAAGCGCGCCTTAAGATCATATTTAAAGCCAGGCGAACGCGCAAATGTCGCCAATTAAAATAACTTATCAATCATTTCCGGCTGGCGCTTCTGAATCGGTACGCTTCAATGAGACACGAGCGCGCGCGCTTCGCATTGATGAAGTACCGTTGCGCAGGGAGAGAAAGAGAGAAGGACTACGCGTGAGTGCTGTGGCTTTGCGAGGATGAGTCGAGCACACTTTGGATTTTTGAGTTAGGAGCTCTTCTTAGAGAGGTCTCGAGGTTTCGCTAAGAGGAAGCGCAAACATCGTTGGCTGAGTGATAGAGTAGCGCTTTCGAGTGCGGCATGGTTTTTGTGGAAGATTATGAGGATTAGTGATTGTTTAAGGAAATTGTCTGTGTTTGGGTAGAGTTTTTTTTAAGAGTTGTGCTAATTAATGAGAATCAGTTGCGGTTGTTAATATTGTAGAGACGAAAATGCCAATAAACTTCTTTTAATTCTAAAAAAGTAAAGAAAAAGAAATATAATTATAGATTACATCAGAAAAATCTAATTAATCCAAAACGATACCCGTCAGCTAAACCACCAACAAAACGCCCACAGCAGCTAAGCCAACGTAACAACCCAACTCGCGGAAACAATGTAGCCATGCCTCCTCGTCGCAACCGATAATTTAGTCGTTACAATAATGAAAATATCGCCTCGAGAGCTCCGAGTTGTCTAAGCCCCTCAGAAAAACAGGCATAACGAAGTAGCAAGCGAGCGAGCGAGAAATAGGCGAGCCTCACGGCGCCGTGTAATCTTGCGGGAGACCACAAAATCACGGGCCTCTGAAGCCGGCTCTGTCGCCAGTTCGTTCCACCTGCTTAGGCATCGGGAAAAACGAAAGTGCGACGCCTCGGCGCTATGCTCGTGCGCGTAAATAGACTCGACCGAAAAATGTTGCTTGAGTCGAGAAAAAAAAGGGATAATTCGGGTTCCAAAGCAAGTGGGCCGAGGTAGCTTTCCTTGGTGTTTTTTTCCTTTTGTTTTCGATGGTTTGGTCGTGCTTTCTTTTTCGCACGCGCGTAGGCCAGGTCAGATTTATTTGCGCGACGCCAATTAAGGAGAGCGACAAAAAGTTAGAGTTTGCAGGAGCAATTGAATTCTAATTGGTTACTGTGCGCTAAGGGAGTTAATGAAAAGTCGCGGGTTGCAAAAAAAGAGAGAGGGACTGGCGGAGCACGACTGGGGTCGCATTCAGATTTAATCTCACACGTCGAGTTAATTAATAAATAATGGGGGTGCAGGAAGCTCGCGCCGAGGAATTTCGCTATTTTCTCCGTCGAGGCAAAACATTTGGAATCTAGTTTCTGGTTAGGTTTGAAGCGTAGAAAGGATTTATATGTGTTTTGTATTAACTACTTTCGAAGTAGCGGTATATTACGGCGTAGTTGAATTATCAATATTCGCTTGCACTATTAATTTAAACGTTCGATAAAACAGCATTCCAAGCGCGTGTAATGTACGATTATTTTGTCCTTATATGTTGTAAGTAATCATATGAATTGATTGAATTTTCAATTTACAAGCGTATCTGGTGATAGTAGCAATCTGAAATTAATTTTTAAGCACAATAAAATCAATAGATTACAAATTTATATTCCTCCACAAATCCTCAGAGTATTTACATTCTTTATTTACATCCGCATTCAATTACGTTAAGTAAACCGATGGAGCTACATCCGCTCGTGAACAAAAACGCATAAAACGTATCAAATTATCCCCCCTTGGGGGCCAGCCAGTGCCGATCGCGCCTAATTAAAAAAAAAAATCACACCCGCGTTTTCATTAGCGAAATAATTAAACCCGCTCGTAATTAAAGTCACCCGCGCTAACGTACCTCGGCGAATCGCGCATCGCACTCTTGTTATATCAACGGGCCGAGCTCGCCGACACGCAAAAACAGATCCGCATGCATCAAAGGATCCAGCTCAGATTTCGGTCTTGATTCGATTATGCAAACTCTCTCGCGAGCCTTAATATAATCCCTAATTAAAAATTAACCTCGAATCGACGCTCGCGCGCTCCCAGCCTGCTTCTCACGCGCATCTACATATACGCATAGAGCGAGAGAGTGAGTGAATAAGAGAAAGAGAGAGAGGGGGCAACTAAATAATAAGCTGGCTAATTAATGGGCAAACGGAAAAATTCTTCCGCGGCGTCGGAAAAAAGAATCGGGGCGAACGGCCCCGCGCGACGCGACATTTTTCCCGCCGCTCTCCGCGCGTAACAGGAGAGCAGCTCGTCGCTTGACTGGCGTCGCGTGGTCCACTTTTTCCTTAGACGACGCGAGCAAGCCCGATTTTCTCTTAGAGGTATAGAGAGAGAAGGAGGAGAGCAAACGGGTTAGAGGAGAGGACGATTTTATCGAAATTCCAGAGCAAGCGCGGAGATGCGTAGTTCTCGGCGATGTCCCCGGGGACGAGGCGAGAGAGATTTTGCCGTACTTGGCGCTGAAAGCTTGGGTGGCTTCGAAGGAGAGAGGCTGCGAGAGTGACTGATGGATGGAAGCGCTTCCGGATGTAGCGCGGATTATGGATTATTTGCGGATTTTTTGCGCGCGGGATGGGAGAGTGGTTGATAAGTTTTTGTTGGGGTTTTTTGTTTTTGTGAATTATTGGTGGATTTATGAAAATGAAGTTTTTGGCAATTTAGTCTAGATATTTAAATTCAATTGCAATCAAAATATTTTATTCTGATTCAAAGATTAATCACATGATAATAATAACGTTATCGAAAAACAATAAAAAAAATTAAATACGTAAACGTAAGTAGTAACTTCATGCTCAGCAAGACATTTGAACACACACAATATCAACAATTTTCTCAAACCCAACTCTACCCCTCTCGCTTAAACCACAACACCCCATCTCCATACCATCCTTAACACCAAAAACCTAACACAAAATCATCCATCTTCCCTCCTCGAATAAAAAACCAGCGAAGCCAAAAGGACATTACCCTCCCGGCATTTTTACCGCATTCCGCCAGCAACTCAAATCGACTGCGAACCCACTCCACGTGCCGGCCAAGGTCTTTCCCTCTTTCTCTCTCGTTCTCTCCTGCATCTACCGTAACGGCGCTGTTACCGCTGCACTTGACGCGGCCAGTCTGTGCACTCGGCCGATGAGTCGCTCTATCGGCGGCTCGTCTTATGTCACGCACCGAGGGGTCAATGTGCACTGCTCGCGGCGCAGCTACTTTTCGTAATACAGGCTGCCGGTCCGGTCTCCGTTGATTCGGGTTGGCTTTACAGTTAGGTGCGAGAAGGGCTCGTTTTTCGGAAATCCGGGTGTGATTTGTTTTATTAAATGTTGGAGTTATGGTTCGGCGTTGGTTATAGCAGTAAACTTTTTGGGCTTCGAAGTAGCAGGTTAGATAAGTTGTGTTTATTATTGAAAGGGTTTTTTAAAAGCTTTCGAATAATATATTGTTATTATTTGCGTCTTAACCGTTATTACGCGAAATGAACAATTTTCCCTCGTTTCGAAAAACCACGCTAATTTATGCAAAAACATCGCATTACTTTTCTCATTTCCAGTATATCCTCACAATCTCATAAATAACCTCGCCGCCGCACTGTAATCTTATTTATACAAAAACCAAGATTACCCATCAAAGCGCGCATCGCGCCCACCCAACAATTTTCCACTTACACACAAAACCGCACAAGCTTCAATCCCCACCGCTCTCTCTCCCTCGCGTTCTCAAACGCGCAATTTTCAATACTAAATTTCCGCGAAACGCTCGCGCGAGCGCGCAATTACCGCAATCGTTTCTTTGCCTCGAGTTTCTCCGACTCTCCGACACGTACGCGCACGCTGCCCGCTAACCCAGAAAAGACCGCTGCGCCAGTAGAAGAAGAAGCGGCCGCCTCGAGGCGATATCGCGACCGGCTCTCCGGCAGCAGCGGCGCGAAGAAAAAAATGACCAAGGCAAACATAGGCGTCTAGCTGCCTCTGGGTTTATGAGGCGCAGGCGACGGCAAAAAGTGAATTGGCAAATTTGTTGGTTATTATGGATGGGTGAGGGTAACGAGAGGGGAAGCGGCGAGGGTTTAGCGAGGCTAATTTTCGCGGAGGCGCGTGCCGGGTGGGGATTGAATCGTTGTTTATGGACGCCGGAGTTGGCCGATTTGAGAAAGTCGGGGGAGCGGTAATGGTAAATTATTCGGTGGTTATTAAGATGCGGGAGTTCAGCGATTATTTAGTTGCGGGTGAAGATTGAATTTTTTTTTATAAATGTGAAATATTTGGATATGTAATAAATAAAAGTTAATAATTCTATTATAATTATAATTTTAATTATCAACATAACTTTGAGCTACTTATATTAATATTATCTTAAACAATCAAGAAAAATGTAAAATCGCAACATCACAATAAATTTACCAAGCTAATCAAAATCCAAAATCAAAAAACCATCACAACACCCTCTCCCCGCAAAAAAGAAAATCACCACAATCATCACTCCAATAGCGATAAACTCGTCGTAAAATCATCACCAAATGGAAACGTCAAAAGTCGACCGGGACGAAATGCACTTGTTGGGCGCGCTCGCCTGGGAACCCGTTCATCTTCATTCCAGCGCGGCACTTGTTCTCGCCGCCGCTCGCGCTTGTAAACCGGAAACGCGCGCGTATATATACACACAAGTAAGCAAGAGAGATCGTGTGTGCACATTGTTTCTTCGAAGTCTTAACGTCGCGAGCGCTTCTCTTGTGCAATATCGCTCGGAGAACGAGTTAACGAAAATCAAGATCACGGATCTTGGATTCCGTTACTCTTCCGCGCGCTTACCAGTTTCTTTTTTTTTTACGGGTGTGGTGGGGTTTTTCGGGACCGGCTGCATAACGTGTTTATGAGCTTTAAAGTGTCGGTTATGTAATGCCTGGCGCGTTATTGTTGGCGTGTTTTTTGTTTTTATTGAGTTGGGTTAGTTGTGTTTTGAGCGTAAGGTTTATGTGTTTGTTTAGTAGTGCATTAATTAAGGTTCTGTTTAAATATTTGAAAGTTAATTTTAATTCAGAATTTATGTTTGATAATTTATACTTTTTATTTTTTAATGAGTGAAATCGTTTTACTTTTTCATTTAGAATCGGTATACTCAAGAAATATGAAATTTAAACCTGTAATTAAATATAAATTCCAATTTAATTTGTTATCAGATTGAAGGACATAAAATTTTATATGCAAATTTTCAAGGCAATCTGGTTTTGGCTTAACTGTTTCCCTCTACTTTGGTTCAGTTCAGTTAACCGACAAGAGAAAATTTACACGGCTTTCTCAAATTCAATATTCTTCAACATTAATTGCAACACTAAAAATATCTCACCTCAAAAATCATAGCCTCAAACTAACAATAAATTCACCACTTTAACGTCAACCGACCACCTCAACGCCCTAAAAACCATCTCTAACGCCAAAACTCATCCTCGTTTCAGAGCACAAATGCAGAGGCACCGCTCGTCGACAGCAGCGCTCTGCCGCTGGAGCATCGCGCGGCCTACGGACCTCCAGCCCAGTACGGCGCTCCGGGCGGTTCGCACGGCGCCGAGGAGAACTGGCCTCTGGCATCGCCAGACACGCCACAGATCAAGCACCTACAGGTCCAGTGCGAGAAGACGCACATGCGCGTCAACATCGAGTTTGACCGGCCGTTCTACGGTATGATCTTCAGCAAGGGCTTCTATTCTGACCCGCACTGTGTTCATCTGAAACCTGGCACTGGCCACCTCAGCGCCACCTTCGAGATCTTCCTGAACTCGTGTGGCATGAGCTCTTCGGCTAATCATAATGTCGCGCCTTACGGATCTCCTACGCCGTCGGGCAGCTACGTCGAGAACACCATTATCATTCAGTACGACTCGTACGTGCAGGAGGTCTGGGATCAGGCTAGGAAGCTCAGGTGTACCTGGTACGACTTCTACGAGAAGGCAGTTACCTTCAGACCGTTCCAGGTCGATATGCTCAATGCCGTGACGGCCAACTTCCTGGGTGATAATCTCCAGTGCTGGATGCAGATCCAGGTCGGCAAGGGACCATGGGCCTCCGAGGTGTCCGGTATCGTTAAGATCGGACAGACTATGACGATGGTCCTGGCTATTAAGGATGATGAGAACAAGTTCGATATGTTGGTGAGAAACTGCGTGGCTCATGACGGCAAGAGGGCGCCTATCCAGCTGGTTGATCAGTACGGCTGCGTTGTCAGGCCAAAGATTATGTCGAGGTGAGTTATTCAGACAGATCGGTTTAAATATAACAACAAATTATGCATCTATTGTTTTGACTATTTATTAACACTGGGTATATTATTTACAGGTTCCAGAAGATAAAGAACTTTGGACCGAGCGCCTCGGTAGTGAGCTTCGCCTACTTCCAGGCATTCAAGTTCCCCGACAGCATGAATGTACACTTCCAGTGCGTGATCCAGGTTTGCCGATACAACTGCCCTGAACCCAAGTGCGGTCATCCTGGATTAGAATACGGAGCACCTTCGAACACCATTTCTTCTGAGTACGGAGCACCGGTTCATCAAGGATTGTCTTCGGAATATGGAGCTCCTCCAGTACCTGAGTATGGAATTCCCCCGGCGTATCCCGATCCTCGTCATCCTAGTGGTCCAGCTGGTGCCTACAGGTAATGTTGAATTTTACTTGAGCAAAGTTGCTTTTTAGTTTTTACATTAGACATGAAGCTAATGTAACGTGTGATATTAACGTTAGTTTAGCTAAAGTAAAAGGCATGTGATGTAAGTCAAATAGATGAATATACTTAAAATTTTCTACTCTTAAAACAATGTAGATACCTTTTAAATTGTACCTATAAATATAATTGTTCCACCGAATACTCATCCTAAATTTAGAAAAACATCAAATTAATTTTTTTCTTCATTTACAGTGAGCCAAGCCCCGACGTAGTACCAGCCCCGCAGGCCCAGACCTCTTCCTCGTCGCCGTCCTCGACGTCGACCGGCAACGACGCGACGGCCAGCAGCAGCGCGCCTTCTAGCTCGCAGCAGCAGTCGCAGCAGCAGCAAGACAGCATTCACTTACCACCTCCACCTCTACCTGGACACCCAGCGGCCGCTTACCAAACCGTGAAGAGGAAGGGAACCGTCGGCAGCGACGAACTCGAGGGCAATCTCGCGACGCTCGGCGGCAGGCCGAGGTCCGTCGAGGGTCTCCCAGCCGAACTGAGGGGTGCCAGGAGACGAAGAAACGTCATTGGCCATGAAGATGATGATCATGAGGTACGGACTAAGTGTCTATAATTTGAAATAAATTTTTTTTTGTAAGACATTCTTATGAAATTGGAATTTACGTGTCTTACCGCTCTCTGCTTGATCTACTTAATTATTCCAATATTTAGTCTTTAACTAATTATTTAGCATCTGAAAAAATCAAAACTAACGTCACCTAATCATTTTTTCAGGACACCTTCCACACGGTGACGTTCGTCACCTCGCACGTGTACAAGCGCGCCGCCCAGGAGATGACGGACGTCAACACGTCCCGCATCATCCAGGTGGTAGCCCCGGGCGACGTGAACTTCGCCCTGGGCACGCCGAGCTCCGATAACGACACAACCGTCGTCATCCAGGACGCCGCCTCGAACACCGACCCCGAGACCATCTGCATGTCGCTGCCCGGCTTCGTCGGTGGCCTCGTTATGCTGCTGCTCGTCATCATCGTCGCTTCACTCGTCGCCGCTTTTCTGTTTGTGCGCGTGCGCGCCGTCGATCGCAAGACCGCCGGCATCAGTCTGAGCTTCGCGCATCCGGCTTACGTTACCGAGAACCCGGAACTCGTCAAGGTCGCCAATTGAAGGGCGGACGATGATTATTCGCACGAGATGAAATTTTTGAAAGTAACGAAACGACCATTGGAGAGAGAGAGACGTTGTAAATCGGAGAGGTGCAGGCGAGTGCCTTGAGCGGATCGTCGATGATCTGCGGATCGCCTCACTTCTGTCTCGATTCGATTGTTTGTACAACGGGGTCATAAACCCTCGTCTCGCTTCGGTGTAACCTCGACCTTATGTCTCTCTCTCGTATTGACTTATGCTCATTTTATTCCTCTTTCTCTTCTCTCACTCTCTCCTGGTTCGCTCACCTTTTTCGCTTTAACTTTGAGGTTCTTGAAGTGAGGTAAGGCGCACGCTCTCATGTCGGATTATTTTTACGGTTAAATGGAGAAACGTGTATTAGTAGGCTTACGATGATACTGCAGCTGGACGTCATTGCCCAAAGAGCGCGAATTGATTAGCGTGGATCGATTCTGCCGAACTGGATTTAGTTCTTAATCTTAATTAAGAATCTAATCAAAGGGGCCATGCCTTTCGATCCAACGCTATAAATTTAAATGCGTTGAATTCTGCACATATAGCAAGACTGACATCGATTCTCATTTCTCAAGAACCTCAGATCAAAGCGTCGGTTTAGCTCTTGTTAACAAGAGAAAACCATGTTCGTGCGCTCTTCTCTCAGTCGCGATAGTCTCAGGAGTCTGTCCGAT